>PITA01015724.1:0-14519 GCA_004023965.1 Spilogale gracilis | reverse complement strand
GATGGGAACTGTCAGTGAAGGGCTCGTATTTAACGATCAACACAGTCGAGAAATGTCTGCATACCGAAGCGCGTGCCAGCGTAACCTCCTGGTTCCGTTTTTAACACGTATGATTGAAGGTTGACTCTAAATTTTCTGTTTAAAATTAGACCGTGTCAGAGAATTAAACAGAATGGCAGACACTTCTGAAATGCTTCGGAGAACTTGAGTTCTGGTAGACGTTCCATGTGTCGGATACACTGGAACTTTCTGAGCACTTGGGCAGGGGGTTGCTGCTGTGATATCAGACATTCCGAGTGCTCAAGCAGGAGGATAAACAGAGGATATTAGTAAGCGTTATCTTAAAAGGTCCAAGGGAGTCTGTTTGACCCCCGGCAGAAGGGGAGCTGATTGTTGTTGGACAGCATTTGATCCGTTCAACCCGAGTTAGTCAGACATTGATCAGAGAAAAAGGGCAGCGGAGCGTCCGTACTGGGCTCAGATTCATAACAGTATAATCAGAGCCCTGAGGTTTGGCGGAAAAGCTTAAAGCAAACAGGTTTAGAAGGGTGTGGCTTCAGCGGACTGTGCGGCAAGTTTTCAAAACCAGCATTAAATAAACTCTGCGAATAAAGTCTCCAGGAGCGGAGGCCACAACCCCCCGCAGAACCCCAGACTAAGCTGAGCACAGCTTGGCTCCATCGCGAGCCCGCCAAGCCCCGGCCAAGCCCCCGGACTCGCCCCGGGTGTTTGCGGGGTGCCCGGGCCCCGCTCTCCACGAGTGTAACTCTCTGGGGGGGAGCCCACAGGTCGGTGTTTTTAAAGAAGCCTCTAGCAATTGGAGGTGCAGCTGGAGTCCGAGAGCCTGGGCCCCACCCCTGACCGTTTACGGCCGTCCGACCATCCCCGAGTCACGCACGGAGTCACAGACCCTTGAGGGCCCTCCTGTCGGCTGGGCCCAGAGTGAAGTTCAGAGAATCACGGCCACCGGGCTGTGGCCTCACGACGCCAAGCGCAGCGGGCCCTGAGGCCGGACGCCGCGTCCCCTGGGAGAGGACCCTGTTCCCAAGCCACCTGAGCACAACCACTCCCCAGTCTGGACCAACCCTGCGACGGAGTCACGCCGGAACCCCTGGAGGAAGGCGTCTGCGCCCTCGCGGAGAGTGGCCAGATGGGAAGGGATGCGGCAGGAGTGTGCAGTGCTGTGGGAGGCCAGGGCGTGGAGGCCGGGTCACCACCTGAGCTGGGGGCCCAGCCCGGTCCCTGGAAGCTGCGCTGGTTTTCAGGAGTGACAGCCTTGGCGTGCTGTGGAAAGCCCGACGCCCAGCGCCGGCAGGAACACCGGGCTTCGAACGCACCGTTCACTCCGAGTTAAAACCCGATTTCATTACTTTTCCGACTTAAACGCAGCACTGAACCATTTTGTCTTGAAGCACCTTCTTCAGAAGGGCGTCAGAGCCCAGGTAGGCCCCGTGGTGGGGAGAGACCCGGCCTCTGCAAGCCCCAGGCTCCAGGTGATGGCCGTGTGTCTCCACCAGCACGGGGACCTCTCTACCCACCCAGCTGCTAGGCCAAGCACTAGCGAGGCAGATCTGACTTCCATGAGCCCCCACCCCCTCCCCAAGCACTAGCAAGGCAGATCTGACTTCCGTGAGCCCCCACCCCACCCCCAAGCAAACCCAGGGAGCACTTCTTCCTCAAGAACACACCCACACCACACAAGACCTCACCTCCTCCTCCCTGGCCCACACCATCTCACCTCCCTGCACCGCTCTAGAAGCCCTTACTCCCTCCACCCTGGAATCCCAGGGGCCAGAGGGATCCAAGAAACACAGAAGCCAAGCCTCTGCTCTGAGGAAGCCTTGAGACTCTGAGCTCAGAGTCTCCCGGCTTCCTCAGAGCAGAAGTTGGACCCTCTCCTCCCCGCTCTCCCTGCTCAAGCTGTACACGTGTGTTTGCTTCTGGGGCACATCAGGCATGATCCTGCCCCAGGGCCTTTGCACCTGCTGTTCCCTCTGCCTGTAACACCCTTCCTTTCCTCTGATCATCCACAGCTCCCTCGTGGCACCTGGAGGTCTCTCTATAGATGTCCCTCGTCGGGGGGAGGCTACCCCGACTGCTATCTTTAAAACTGCCCCGTCCTCTGCACCTCTGCCCCTCACTGCCTCCTTTCTCCATTTGGTGCTTCTCACCAAGTGACACACTTTCTCTTCTCACCTCTGCCCTGGAAGGTGAGCTGCAGGGAAGCAGCATCTATGCCATCTGCTCCCTCCGGAGCTGGAGGCCTGGCACACAGCCAGCGCTCACGGCGCGGGGTAAGAGACCCGGCTCCCTGCAGCAAATGTGGGCTCCGGGGAGGAGGGTCTCGCCCAACACGGGCAGGAAGCTGGCTCTCTGAGTGCTTAAAGTGTCCAAAGCCGCCTGCTTAGACGTGTTGAGTTCTGGTTCTCAGGGCTGTCCGGGACGCTATCCCTGAAGGGACTGGTGTTCCCAGCCACTAACATTCCCAAAGCCCTGAGCGACAAAGTGCCCTCCCTGGGGGGTTGGGGACCTCAGCTTCAGGCACCCGAGAGAGAAGGAGCTCTGCCACCCCAGAGTCCCTGATTTGCAACCAAGATTCTTCCAGAACTTTCCATTAGTTCTCCAAGTTGCCAGGTCAGGAAGTTTGACAGGGACGGGTGCAGGGAAGAGGGTGGGAGGGGTGGGGGCTGAGGTCTGTAGATTGCAGCTCGGGGCCTCCCTCAGGGGCGCCCCTGTCTGTACAGCCCCCATGCCCTCCACATCCACCAGGAACAGCCCTGAGGCCTCCAGTGCCCATGACCTGACCGCCCCCACGGACCCCTGCCTTCCACATCCACCTGAGACGAACCTAGACCCCTGTGCACGGCAGGCGGGACAGCTCGAGGGCGGGTGTCCCACCGTGGACACTCAGTTCCCCATGGTGAAGGAGCAGCTTCAGATGTTCCCAACCACGCCGCAGTGCCACGTGCGCCTGAGAGCGAGGGGCGTTCACAATGAGACAGACACACGCAGCACGGTGTCCCACGCAGTGCGTTTCTCACACTGACCCCACGGGCCGCCTCTAACCGTCTGCACACCCGTTCTCTGGACGGGTCCAGCGGCCCCGGTGGCACCACTTACCCTCATGCCTAGCTCGATGTTCTCGCCGCCGTACACCTCCATGCCCGGGTCCAGCAGCCCAATGTCCCCAAAGTACTCCCGGTCCACCACGAAGGAGCAGCCGATCATGGCGGGGGTCCTGGCGGGGAGCACAGACAGTCTGTGAGCAGGTCACAGGTGTGCAACCCAGGGCCCCGATCTGCTCCGGGGTGGAACACGGACCAGGCTGGCAGCGGGAGAGCCCAGGGCTCGGGGACCAGCCTCCAGGACATGGGCGGGCCGCCTCAGGGCTGTGCTTGTATCCTTCCGAGGCCGGGAAAGCACCCAGCACAGGCCCAGTCCACACGCTAACTGAAGAGCATCAGCAGGTGACAAAAACCAGCACTCAACTCAGGCAAGTCAGCATAGGGGATCTTAAGGATATCAGTTTACTTAGCAAGTTGTTTGGATGACCTGAACATCATTTCCCAAGCTTGAGTCACTTGCCTTCCTCATCATCATTTTGCCCGATCTCTATGCCAGGACTCAGGTTGCACTGGGCCATGGTATAGGTTGTGCACTGCTCAACACTATGGAATCTTATTCATATCAGACTCTTTCTGAATGACACACCTTGAAGTTGTACAGTGCACAACCTGTGCAGCAGTAGACCACAGACTGCCTCTGTTCTATTATTTCTATCGTTATCTACACCCACACATTTAAAAACCATCAGTCAATCTTGCCTCATCTGCAGAAATTGTATCTGAAATCAAGCATTTCTGTTGGTTACGTTTTTTCTAGCATACACCACAAATCTATCAGGGCTGTGGGTCCCTGGGAAGTGGTCTCACGGGGCACCACGAGTAAATCAAGGCACAATGAGACGGCATCACTGTGCACGGTATTTCACATTCGTTCACTCACTATTCAATCACGAATTTAGGGGACAGTGAGCATCCTCTAGGCGGTAAGTATGAAAAGAAAGTGTAAGTGTGTCTCCAGGAAGAAGGAGCCACAGCCTAGATGGCATAAGGAAGCAGGACCTCTATGCTTTGCTGAAAGATTGTTGCCTCAAAACAAAGACGAAGTGGATGCCGACTGGCTTGCAGGCTGTGGGCTGGGGTCCTCCACGCCCCGACAGGGGCCCGTGGCGGCCTTGCGGAGTCCACGAAGGCCCGGGGGCCGCTCCAGCACAAAGCTGCTCCCTTCCCTTCCCACTGCTCCT
The DNA here is from genome assembly GCA_004023965.1 of Spilogale gracilis. NCBI lineage: Eukaryota > Metazoa > Chordata > Mammalia > Carnivora > Mephitidae > Spilogale > Spilogale gracilis. The sequence continues at coordinate 10,213 of PITA01015724.1, read as the reverse complement.
GCGCAGGCATTCCTCTTCACTCAAGACAACAGCCCAAGTGGGCCTCCATCCAACTGAAGGGAAGCACTGCTGCTCAGTGAGTGGCAAGCCAGAAGTAAATGCCCGTCAAGAATTCTCTAAGAATAACAGAGGCATTAAAAAATGATTATCCTTTCATTTGTGCAAAGATTCAGTTTGCTCTGTCATTAGATTTTGGCCACAAATCTAATGGTAACAAGATTTTAATGCTGCCTTTGACTTTTAATAGCGAGGGTTTGATGGGTTAAATTGTAATTCCCCGACATACCGCAGACACCTCTCGTGTTCCTCACCGCAGCGAAAATCTCCGGGTGATCTCTGGGGAATCAAAGTGCCAAGTCCCCTGCCGAGTCTGTTGTGGCTGGTAATGATTTCTTTATTACTGCTCAGATTCCAAAATAAACTTAAAATAACGCGTGAGGTGACGGGAGTGGAATCAGCGGCCACTGATTTTATCTGCATGAAGGGTTCTCGGGGGGCCTCGGCTGGGACCGGGGGCGTCTGTCCTGGGCGCTGAGCCAGGGGGGCTGCAGGAACCTGCGGCACGGGGGAGGTCAGCTTGGAGGTCATCTCCGCGGGGGCTGCTGTGAACACAGGGAGACCACCCAGCACCAGGGGAAGCACCTTTCAGAAGACAAGCAAGAAAGTCAGAGGGCAGACGCCACTGCTCTTCTGTGGGGACTGGACAAGCGTCCCGTGTGTGCCTGAAGTGCACCTGCGTTGTGCGTGTGCATGCGTCTGTGAGTGCCCACGACTGTACACGCCCATGTCTCTGTGCTTTCTGTGTGCAGGCGGGAGTCTACTGTGCGCGGGCTGTGTGTGTGTGGGACCTGGCCGTCGCGCCACACGCCCCGGACTGCAGGACGGGCAGGGTGCTAGGAGGGGTCTGTCAGCCAGTCCCGGAGGTCTCCCTTCCTGGAGGCTCATTCTGGGGCCCCCTGTACTCGTGGGAAGCCGGCTCACACCCTCGAGGCCCCCGCTGTCCCCTGGACGCACGGGTAAGACGCTGCCCCAGTCCCGCGGCCTGGAGTTCCAGCCCTGCCCATGGGCCACACGGGTCCAGCATGCAGCCCACACACCACTCCCTGGGGCATGAGGCGGCCACCAGGCGATGGACGTTGCCCTGGAAGTCTCGGCCACATCATTCCCATCCACGCTTCTCTCTTCCTTGAGCTTACAGTATAAGAGACAGTATAAGAGATGGCAAGAAAATTTCCTCAAGTAAATCTTCAAACGCCAGTGTCTCCTGGTCCGGCTTCCGATGGGCAGGCGTGTCCTTGGGAAGGCCAGCAGCTCTTCCCACCAGCGATGCAGGCGGGCGGGAGAGCTCTCGGAACGCCTTCTAGAAGCGACCCGCATGGACCCAGCCCTGGGCTTGGGGAAGCGATCTCTCCAGTGGGTCGTACCTCCAGGGGTGCCGTCCGCCGTCCGCCGCGTGCAGCTGGGCACCGCGCGTCCTCTGACGGGTCTGCCGAGTGGGCAGTGGTGGGCAGCCCTGGCCAGGCGGGGGGCCTGAGGGCATCCTCCCGGTGAGGACAGGACAAGGGGCAACGGGCTTCAAGGCCGCTCACCGGCCAGACTCAGAACAGCGGCGCCTGTCTCCAGCCACTCGAGAACAAGGGGACAGCCCTGGGCACCCACTAGCCCCACCACCGCAGGCATGAGCAAAGCCAAGCCCCCATCCCCTCGACGTCTGTCGTGAGGCCCGCAGGACACACAGTCTCCAGGAACTACTGGTACCTCAAAGCTGGCGTCCAGCACCCTAAAAGCTGGTCATGTCTCCTTTCTGCACCCCTCGCCGGCGCAGCCCCGCGGTCCTGAGTCTCACCCCTGTTGTTACGGGGACGACGATCTGTCCCTTCAGCTCTGCAAAGGGTGCTAGCAGTTGGGTCGATTCCGCTCGGCTGCCCCGTCCACACCTGCCGCCGTCTGCAGCGTTGTCAGTACTGAGAACGCTGTGGCCGTCCACGTGGACACAGGCTTCCCCAGCCTCCGGGCCGGCAGCTGTGGGGAAGGCACGCCAAGCGGGACATGGTGGCACCTTTAGGAGAAACCACCAGATGGTCTTCTCAAGTGGTTTTTGCCAGTTCTTCCTCGTGGGCTCGTGGGAGAGCTCTGACCGCCCCATGTCCTCAGCAGCGCCTGGCGGGGCCCCTCCTGACGGCCACAGGCACCTCCTGGCAGTCCCATCGCGCTTCCCTCCTGGCGCAGGCTGGCGTCTCCGTGGCATGCGGGCCTCTCCCTCTCCTTCAGTGCTCGGCCTGCGTGAAGCCAGCGCTGGCGCGGGGTGTGCTGGACCCACGTGCAGCCGGCCCCCGGGGCGGGGTGTGCTGGACCCATGTGCAGCCGGCGCCGGCGCGGGATGTGCAGTCTTGGCCTCACGGTTTTCAAGAGCTCTCAGGTGGGGCTAGTGACAAGCGAAGTTTGAGACAAGACCCAGTCTGGCCAGAAAACCCTGCTTCCCAGGCAGCTCGGCCTATCCAGAGGTTGCCAAAAAGTTCAGGTGCTTCCCCTTGGGCCCTCTGACTTCACTGACTCCTTCAACGGGAAACACAAGGCCCTAGTTTTGCTCCTGATGAGGGATTATCGAGTGCATCTTCATCGAAGAAAAATACCCTTCAGACTGCTGCTCCTGGCTCGGAGTGGGCTGGGGCCGGCGGTCTGCTTCTGGACATGACGGTCCCGCGTCCCGGTGCCCCTGCACAGGCCCCAGTGCCCAGGCTCCTGCTCCCTGAGGCTCCCTCGGGAGCACCAGGCCTGTCTCTGAGGTCCCGATCGGGCTGCTCTCTGGCTCCTGGGGACTGTGGGTCTCACGTTCAGGGCAGCCCTCTGTGCTGACGCTACTCACAAAATCCGTGAGGTGCCGGGCTCAGGCCAAGCCATTCATCCCTGTGGTCCCCTGACTTCACGGGGGATGTCCCCAGCGCTCTCTGCCGGCAGCCCCTACAAGGCCCTCCTGGGGGAGCTTCCCAAGGCCTTGGCGGCGCCTGGGCACAGTGAGCTGTTTCAGCGGGACTTGGACAGGCGCACGCCAGTCTGCACGGACTGGGGGTGGAAATCTCAAGCCCCTATAGGGGGACCCTGGAGTCAGCAGGAGATAGGCGCCCCCAGAACCGAGTTATGAAGCCCAGAGTCCTAGGGCTTGGCAGATGGGGACGGGGCTGCCGAGTGCAGACCTGATGCAGATGTGGATCAGGAGGCAGAGGCTCTGGGGGCGACCTGGAGGGGTGGGGGCCATGGCCGCGGGAGGCCTGCGCCTGTTTAGACGTGGCCCCTTCTTGGCTCCGGCCCCCAGCCGCCTCTTGAGAGCATGGGTCTTCCCACCTCCCAAAAGGTGCGGGATCTGTATATTTTTAACACATAAAGCTCTCTGTTTCCATGTTTAGGAATCGAGTTAAATAAATACATACGTTTGAAGACAGCTGTGGGGTCCCTGTGTGCAGCCCTTTGACCTCCCCGGCCCACTGCCCATGCCTGAGCCTCCCGTGTGGCAGCCGCCCATGGGAGGCCTCTCGCGGCCTCTCTGCCTAGCTCCGTCTCCCTCCCGCTCTTCTCTCTCTCTGGTTTCCCCTCCTCAATCCGCGTCCGCTTCTCTTTCACTGGTTCCTCCTTTCTGCTTTCTGCTCAACCGCCTTCATCTCCCTCCTCCTGCCCCCCACCCCATGACTGGTCACCAGTCCTGCTCCCACTCACAGCAGCCTCCTGCACCCCCGGCCCCCACGGCAGCCCCTGTGCCCCTCTCCGGGCGCTTGTCCTGGCGCCTTCCCTTCCCTCCCATCAAACCTCCCCCGCTAACACACACACGCCTGCAGCCCCGCCTGGCGCCCCGGTGGCCGGCTCACCTGATGGGCGCGGCCTCGTCCCCGCGGTCCAGCCAGTCCTGGGGCGGGATGATGTACATGCACCAGAGGCCCCAGTTGTAGCCGTGGGCCGCGCTGGCATACTGCTGGACCTCGAACGTGTCGTACTTGATGTTGTCGATGGCCGGCAGGACGATGCGCCGACGGTCCTCCTGGATCCGTGCAAGTGCGGGCTCTGCCCTGCAGGGAGGAGCATACCTATGAGGAAGGCCGTGGGCGCGGGGATGCCCAGCCTCTGCCCCAAGGAGGGGCCTGCTGCCGCGCGGGGCCAGGGCATCGTCTGGGAGCCCAGGGCGTGTCTGGCCACTGACCTGCCCTGCCTAGGGCCTGGCCCTCCTCTTCCTTCAGCAGCCTACGCCAACGCCCGCCTGACCCTCGGGACATGATAAGACGGTAGACCATCTGGGCCCTGGTCTATGACATCCCCTGCAAAAAAGCCTCATTCCAGAGCCCCTTCAGCCCACGGAGTCTGTCCCTGGCCTGCCTCATGGCCCTGGATCCCACTCCCTGCCTCTTCTGCCCTGCTATGGGAGGTACACTCACAAGCACTAATTTGAGGATCAATTATATACCAAACCCTGGTCTAACAAACTGGAATATGTTCATAAACTTAAATAAAAATATATCCACGCCTCAGGGAGCTTATGGTCTGCTGGAAGGACGAGCGAGGCTACGGGGCAGACGTTAACACTTAAGGGAAAGTGTGTTAGAAGGTGGCAGGTATCGTGTGGGAAAGAGCGTGGTCAGGCTGATTTGGGGCTGCACTTTAAACAGGCCATCAGTGTCGGTTGCCCTGGGCAGTGAGGGGCATGGGCGAGGGCACCGGCAGCAGGCAGCTCCGAGGCCCTGGGATGTGAGCCTGGAGTGGAAAAGTGGGGCAGCATACACAGTGAAGCCCGAGAGCACAGGGACCTGAGGATGCGGGCTCTCGGGTGACCTCTCTGGCCAGCAACATCAGTGGCAGACTGTGGGGAGTCCCTGGGTAGCAAGTGTGGCTTTGCCCTTGGATGTGCTCTGTCTCCCATGAGGACGAGACACCACCAGAAGCCCGGGCTCTGAGCTGGAGTTCAGCTGTGGCCATGGGCCGCCTGCTGCCTGGGTGACCAGGGCGGGAGCTGCAGGGAGGGCCGGAAGGGCCAGGCCAAGGAGCCGGGCAGGGCTGCCGGTGGAGATGGGTCCTCTGGTCCCACCTGGCGTCCTCTTCCCCATCCTGCTGAGCGACAGCCTGGTATTTACCTGCCTTCCAGGATTAATTAATTACTGTCAGCAAAGTGCCCAGAGATGAAGAGCCCTCTGCAAATGCCACATTTGCTAACGAGGCAGCATCTCTGTGGAGGCCACTCTGGGAAGGGGGGTATTTACAGACGGATAACTGGGTTCTCGGTTGTGAAAATTAAAGTTACACTGATTTAAAACTGCATTTGAAGTGACTGACTCGTGGCTCTCCGAGATGGCTTACAAATGCCCAAGGGAGCTTACGATATGGTAGAGGGAGAAACAGCTACCAAGTATGGTTGTGCAGTGCACAACCTACACAACCCCATGGAGGCACCCTGGTGGTGGGCAGGCAGTGATCTGTAATGAAGGACAGAAGATGATGCATGTCGTGGGAGAAGAAGGGCTATCTCACGAAGGTAGCAGAGCGGAGAGAAATGGGGGCCAGGACAGAAGTCAAGCAGAAGAAACTCACATATCTGCCCAACGTGTGGGGAAAGAACCAACCCTCTTGACAAGCGCATGGTCCTGGGGTGGCTGAGACGCTGCGGGAGAGGGGAAGGAGAAGGCTCCACTGGCCTAGGAGACACCAAGCCCCTGCTGGAGCCAGCAAGAGCTGGCGGGAAACCACGACATTGGAAACCCCGGGACGCCAGACCCTCGCGGACCAGCCAGGGACACGGGAACCATGCACAGCACTGGTCCAGCCCAGCTGCAGAGAGACTCAGGGCTGCGCCTGGCCCACCATTCTCCAGTCGGCATGGCCACCACCAACCCCGCGTTTTCCATAGCTTGTATTCCAGACAATGTCTTACATTAGGCTTTGCAAGGTTTAAAAGTACACATGGGAAGATTTGCTATATAAACTGAGTTTTCATTTCTCTTGGGAAGGAGCAAGCCACCACTGTGGGCCCACTTCTCCCTGAAGCTCAGCGGGTGGGCGCTGTGGGCCGCCCCTGTTTGCTGCAGCCCCTGCAGACCCCCCACTGCAGGTTTAACCTGGACTAGAAGCCCTAAATCCAACAATGAGGACCCTCTGGAGAAGCAGAAGAGAATCATGGACACACAGGGGAGAAGCCGTGGGAGGACAGATGCCATGGGACTGCGGCCACAGCCCAGGGATGCCATGGATCATGGAGGCTGGAGGAGACAAGGAAGGACCCTCCCTGGACGCCCCTGCTGACACCCATGTCCCCTCAGTGGACTTCGGGCCCCAGAACTGAGAGAGTAGTTTCTGTTGTTCAGAGCCTCCCAGGTTGTGTGGCTCAGAGCCCCGGGACTCTGATACATGGGGTCAACCCTTCATCTGCCCATGGGCTGCTCCCCGTGCAGATGTCCTGTGTCCAAAGTGTCCCCTCGGCCCCCAGGCCACCTCAAACCTGGCCAGCCCCTGGGGGCCTGGTCTGCAATCCCAAGGAAGTACTGATCTGACCCCAAGGCCTGGAGCCAGGCACCCGCGGGGGCTTCCCAGATGTCACTCACGCAGTCCTGGCAACAGCCCTCTCCCCGTGCACACTTCCAGCATCCCACCTGAACGTGAGAAGACGTGCGCGCCCGCCTCCCCAGCCCGCGCCACGCCCCGCCCGGCCGGCACCAGGCTGGCAAGTTGGACGTCTCGCCGAGACCCGATCCCTTACCTAGAGTGTTCCCTCGGGACTGCCACCCCGCCCCTCCCCCGCCAGGACACTGCCCTCTCCTCTCTGCTCTGGGCACCCCACATGCAGCCATCAGAGAGGGTAAGGGAACAGCCGGCACTTTCCAGAAGACTCAGAAGCACGTCCTGCTATTTGGTCAAGACGTCCTCGGACACCAGCTGAGGACATCAGTGCAGTCCCTGCCCCCGGAACAGCGGGGTCTGCACAGAAGCACCATGACCACCCTGGGTCCCACACTCCCCAGGGACCCGGCCTCCCTCTGGACTGGGGATAAGGTGCAGGACAAGACACACCATTCTTAAGGCTGCTCCAGAGCTGGACGAGGCTTCCAAGTGGCCCAGGCTCTGCCGTTGCACGTATGAGGACCCCAGGGCCCCACGCTGCAGACCCGAGGTCACACAGACCTGCACTTCCTGCCAGCCCACCAGGGCTGCTGGGGCCGCTGGGCAGGAGGCCATGCACAGCACCAGGCCAGCAGGGCAATCACGAACCCAGGGCTAGAGCCCCAACCTCCCTGCTGGCGTGCGGGGTGTGGGGTCACGTACTTTGGAGTCTCCGTCCCGCCACTCCTGGGCCACGTCCCCCTGCAGGCGTCTTGTTAGAGGCCCACTTCTCCCTGCACGGGGCACAAAGGGCTCCCTGGGCCAAGAAACTGCTTCCAACTGGCACTCGGGGCTTGGGCTGCTAGCAGCAGATGGGACCCCGCGGGCGGCCCGTGCACACAGCTGTGTGTGTGCCTTGGTCGGAGGCCACGTGCTCACTCCGTGCCGTGATGGGCGGGATGCCAGACGCGTGACATCCCGCAGTCTCAGCCTCACTGGCAGCTTCCGGCCAGGGAGCCGGGCGTGGAGAAGCCCTGGGCCGCACGCAGACGCCCCAGGCACCCAGGCTTGTCTTCTGCTGGCTCCCGCAGGGAGTCCCCTCAGCCAGCCCCTACCCCAGCCCTGCCCTGCTCTCACCAGCCTGTGCCGAACTCCACGTGGGCGTCAAAGAACCCAACCACGGGGGCTGTGGCTGCCTTCCAGCCCTGCAGCCGTGCCCGGATCAAGCCTTCCCGCCGGCTGTTGCGAACGATCTTCACCAGGCCTGGGTACCGCCTGTTGACGTACTGGTCCAGGCTGGCCTTGAGTTCCACTGCAGGGGACACAAAGACACCTCAGCATGCCCATGCCCCGGGATGGCCCTGAGAGCGCCCCAGGTCACTATGCACAGGCCGCGGCGCTGTGTGCCCCGGGCCCGTACTCCATGGCCATTGAAGGGCACCTGCAGCGGCCGGACGTGCTTAAGGGGCTGGGGAGACTGCAGGGCAACAAGACTCCGCCGGTGAGGCTGGCCCTCCAGTGTGGGGACGATGCAAAAACTAGCCAAATGGGACTGAGACAGGAGCCCGCGGGGCCCAGGCACGGCAGCTGGTCCTTCCTGGGAACAGCCTCCAGCCCCACCCTGTCCTTTCCGGGGATGGTGGCCACCTGATCCTTGCTCCTTTCACACGGTCAGCTCGAGGCCCCGCAGGGTAGCCAAACAGACTGGCCCCGGGCTGGACACGGCATCTCTTGCCCTTGGAGGGCCCTAGAGATGCCCCCAAATTTCCTCCACTTCCCTCCCTCTTGAGGTACAGAGCAGAGACCTGCGTGATACGCCCACGGGACCTCAGCCCGAGGGCCACCCAATGTGGGTTCAGGCTCCTGGCTCAGCTCGTCCCGAGGTGCCTTGGGACCCCGCGCCCACTGGGCTTGGACGTGCCTGGGGTCCCCGCCATGAATGCTGGCCCAGCCCCCCGCCAGCAGACCCTCACTGGGGCCCACAGCCCAGCCACTGGCAAGAAGCAAGAGGTGTGATGAGCAGACAGGGAACTCCGCCTGCCCGAGTTTTTGTGAGCAACATCTGTAGGAGATAAAACAGCCCCCAAATTAAGGGCCACCCCCAGCCTCAGAACGAGGCCTTATTTCAAAGTAGGGTCTTTGTGGATGTAACTGGTTATGGAAGTTGAGATAAATCCTCCCGGACTTAGGGCGGGCCTCGTCCAACAACAGGTGTCCGTACAAGAGGGGACATACAGGGTTGGACATACAGGGTTGGACATACAGGAAGCCGCGTGAAGACGAGGCAGAGGGGCAGGGATGCACCCCCAGCCCGGACATGAACGGCGCCAGCAGTCCCCAGAGCTGGGAGAGACACGGAGGACTCTGTCATGGAGGCCCCAGGCATGCGGCCCGGCCCACCATGACTCCAGACTTCCGGCCCCCAGCTCCAGACTGCTTGCGCTGTCCCCACTCACCGCTGTCGCTGTTGTCGTCCACGAGGATGACCTCCTTGAGGAGCCGCGAGGGCGTGCGATTGACCACGCTGTGCACGGAGCGCAGGATGACGGAGAGGGCCTCGTTGACAAAGATGAAGACCACGGAGATCTGGGGCAGTTCAACGGCATGGGTCATCTGTCTGCACCTGCGGGAGACACGGGGCATAGTCGGCACGGGGCATGCCTGCTAGGCTGGTTCTAAATCTTACACCCACGGGAGAGCAACAACAAAGCTGTAGGGGAAAGCCCGGATTCGGTGAGGACGTCTATCTGAAGCCACAGGCTTGTGTGGTCCGAGCCTTAGCCCGCTGCATCTTGACTCAAAGTCAGGGAATGGAGGTCATGTCGGGTTGGGGCGCAGGGGCAGGCGGGGCCCAGCCCTAGGCCCTGTGCCATCGACACCTGGTTCCATCTGCAGGGGGCACGCAGTGGGGGGCTGTGGGAGCAGCGTCTACAGTGAACCCTGCACCCTGGGTGTTGGGCCCAAAGTGAAACCTGGGTAGCTGGTGATGCACCGCGGGGGCCGGGCCAATGACAGCTGAGGGCCGTTGCAGGGGATGTGAAGTCTGCAGGGACGGCCTCGTCATCAGGGCTGAAGCTGATAGCCTCAGCCCAACCTAAGGACAGAGGGACACAGGGGGGACGTGTGGTTCTCCCAGGGGTCTCATTGCAGGGGCTGAGCGTGGGGACTCGGCGAGGGGCAAGGGACATGTCGTTCCCCAATGTAATTAAGTGATACACACTTGCTAAGGAGCCTGCAGAAGGCAGCGGGCTGCTGGTAACATGATGGAATGCATTCACCGGGGAGCCAAGGAGACAAACGAGCTAACTTAGCAAACAGTCGGAAATAAGGTGGCGAAAAAAGAGAAGAGTAAAGGAAATTCCAAGATACGTGGGGAGGAGTCCAGCTGTACGTTTGCTGCTACAATAAACGTAAACACACCAAATCTCTCCTTAAGACAGCAGAGACCACTTGGCTGGACACACACTCTCACACTGACTCACACTCACACATGGTCTCACACTCACACTGACTCACACACACGGTCTCACACTCGCACTGACTCACAGTCACACACACGGTCTCACACTCACACACAGTCTCGCACTGACACACACACAGTCTCACACTGACTCACACACACGGTCTCACACTGACACACACG
>PITA01015723.1:0-49017 GCA_004023965.1 Spilogale gracilis | reverse complement strand
AATGGCCACAATCGCCAAACTGTGGAAAGAGCCAAGGTGCCCATCAACAGATGAATGGATAAAGAAGATGTGGTCCATATATACAATGGAATACTATGCCTCCATCAGAAAGGACGAATATCCAACTTTTGTAGCAACATGGACTGGACTGGAAGAGATTATGCTGAGTGAAATAAGCCAAGAAGAGAAAGTCAAGTATTGCATGGTTTCACTTACTTGCGGTGCATGAGGGGTAAACTGGAGGACAGTGGGAGAAGGAAAGTAAATGGGAACTAGGATAATCTAGGGAGGGAAACCAAACAACAGAGACTTTGTACACAAAAACAAACTGAGGGACTTGGAGGGAGGGGGGTGCAGGGATGAGAGAGCCTGGTGGTGGGTACTGGGGACACCTATTGCATGGAGCACTGGGTGTGGGGAATGGGGAATGAATCTTGGAACACTGGAAAAAAATTTTTTAGTAACAATAAAAAAAAAAAGAATTGGGAAGTTAAAAATTAAAAAAAAAAAAAAGAAAAATAATGGCTGAAAACTTCCCCAGTATAACAAAAATATAAGCCTACAGATTTAAGAACCTGAGTGAACTTCAAACAGTTGTCAAAACTCATCAAATTGTCCTGTCAGAATTGATGAATTCTGTTGTATATAAATTATACTTCAAAAAATCAAAATAATTTTTAAATAGATAAAAAAAAAATTGTCATTTGATAACACTCATTGTAAACATCTATAGGTGGGACTCCCTGCTACCTGTAGAGGTTATTAAGTGACAATAATTCATATCTATAACAATCTGCTTGATACTAGCTAATAATTATTAAGTGCTGACTACATGGCAGGCTCTACTTTGCATGATTTTAGAGTTTTTGCTAATTTAATCTTCCTAACAGTCCTCTGAAGGAAATACTGTCATCTCTACTTGACAGAAGAGGAAGCTGATCGTGAAAATATTAATTAGTAGCTCGTAAGTAGCAAATTCACATTTTTTTTTTTTTTAAAGATTTTATTTATTTATTTGACAGAGAGAAATACAGCGAGAGAGGGAACACAAGCAAGGGGACTGAGAGAGGGAGAAGCAGGCCTCCGCCGAGCAGGCAGCCTGATGTGGGGCTCGATCCCGGGTCTCCGGGATCATGACCTGAGCCGAAGGCAGTCACTTAACCAACTGAGCCACCCAGGCGCCCCTTCAAATTCACATTTTTGAAACATGAAGTTTGACTTTAGAGACCAGATTCTTAATCACCACCGACCAGATTCTTAATCACCGCCGAGTATGGAGAGACAAACCCAGGCAATGTTTCATGCCAATACAATGCAATATGTTTAGTCTCCCAAATAATGGGATTATATTATTACCATATGCCAGTTATAAGATGCATAAAACCAAGGACAATAAGCGTAGGCTTGGGAAGTCTTCACTGGGAAAGATAATTCTAGTTCTGTGTCTCAAAGATTGCGATAAATGTGAGTTCCTGCGTAGCATCAGAAAATGTGATTTTCTGGAAGTCACCTGACATTAGACAAGATATTTTATTTCTTCATGAAGACAATCAACTTTATTCTTGCGCCCACTAGGATACTCTCAATAAAAAAGGGTGAATGCTCATAGTCTGATATATGTAAAGGTCATACAATTTGTTAATTTTAATTTTGTGTGCTTAAAGCAAAGCTAATACTTGGGGTTGATTAAGCGTCCAACTCTTGATTTTGGCTCAGGTCATGGTCTCAGGGTTGTGAGATCGAGACCTACCTACATCTGACTCTGCACCAGGCATGAGACCTGATTATGATTCTCTCTCTCCCTCTCCCTCTACCCTGCCAGCCCCCAACCCTAAAAAAAAAAAAAAGAAAAAAAGAAAAAGAAAAAAAGAAAAGAAAAAGAAAAAAAAGTGAACTTTTATATGAAACTCAAATATCTGTTATATTAGACAATAAAAACTGTAGAGATAATGTTTGAAAATGGAAGTCAAAGCTTTCACACTTGAAAAAAAAATTGTTTCAAATGTGCTCCAATATTTCCAGCAGATGGCAATACAATCATTGTTAAAAATTTGTTTCACAATCCAGCTAAAAAAAAAAAGACAAAACCAATATCCTTTCTGTTTTATATTGTTTCTGCCCCGTTTCCTTCTCTGTGTTGAGTCTCTTAGGTTTCTATAACAGTATCTTCTACACGAGAACTTGTAAGGTTAAAAGCCTGTTATCACTGTAAACATGCAGAACTGCAAATACTAAACTAGACATTGACCTTTATTGCATAGAAAACAGAACAAGTGTAGGTGGCTTTTAAATCGGGAGGGACATGGTCAGAATTGTGCATTGAGAGAATAACTGACAGGGAAAGGATGAGTAGAAGGATGTGGAAAGGCAAGGTGAAGGTCTGTTCAAGTGGTCTAGAACAGAGGTAATGGGACGTTGGCCTTGAGTGTGAGAGTGAAAACCAAGTTTAGATGAGGAATCACTGCAGATGTAGAGGTGAGAGAACTGAGTGAATGGCTGGATGTTAGAAATTCAAAAGAAGAACCAAAGATAACTCTAGTGTTTTAACCCTGGTTGAGAGGAAGCTGACTAGAAGGAGAAGGGACAGATTTGGACGAAAGGGAAGTTCCATTGGTGATGTTCCATGATGCTGATTCAACCTAGCAGGTGACAAGTGGGTCTACTGCTTAGATGAGAAGCAAAATTTAATAGATAGATACAGAAGTGGTGCAGCCACAGGAGTGGATTAGACAGTCTGAGAGAGAAAAGGGCTGAGGTCTTAGGAACCTTCTGAGAATGCTCGCGTTTAGGAGATAACAATGATATGATTATGTTTAGCAGGATTTTCAGGTGAATGTGATGTCTTCTGAGCTTATCAACAAGAAGGAATGGAACAAGAAAAACATATTTCAAAAAGTTTGAGGAGAGGCCAGTGGACTTTGAGAAAGAGTTAAAACAATTGATAGGGGCAGAAAGATTATTATGAGAAAGGAGTGGACATAATATGAAAAACTGTACAATCTCTTTTGAGAAGTTTGACCACAAAGGGAGAGAAAGAAATGATTGCATAGGTTGACTGGACACTGGGGATAAGTGGAAATTTTTATACAAGAAATACCTCAGCATGGTTGTGTCTGACGTGAAGGAGACATTTGAAATTATACTGAAGTTGTTTTCCTTTTATTTTCTTAAATGACATCTAGGTAATTTAATCAAACAGCATAACTTCATTTTACTAGAAATTTATGGATGTAACAAAAAATTGAAAATACAATTTGAAAGTCAATGTTGCAACATGTTTCTCATTATTTATTATTTATCCAGTGTCTGCTTGGCTCCTCTCTGTTGCTAATGTCTGAAGCTTTGAGACTATGAAAGTTAGTCATGCTAATCCAGTCTGTGCCTTGTGCCCAGAGATCTGACACTGTGGCAAGTGATGGCTCTGTAGGTTCTGCTGTGGTGTCAATGAAACATTTAGAATCATAGAAAACTCTGAAGCCCAACTGTCTGTTAAAATATCTGAGCATGTTTCCTTGTCCATGTTTTTTATTCTATCCTTTCTTATTTTTTTCCCTAAGGAAAAGTGAAGATCAGCTGGCAATGCTTGATCTTGCTTGTGGAATTGCTGAGTTTGCTTCTTGCCACTAGGACTTTGGTTGTCACTGTGTGTGCAAAGGAATCTACAGAAGTTTCCAGTTGAATTTGTCTGAGGAAAAAAATAATATGACCTTAAATTGCAAATGACCAAGTCTGCCATTGAATATGATAAACATACTGGTTTCATTAAAAACTCGTAACAAGATAAAATTTTCAAACACAGAGGCAATGGAAAGTTGGATAAAGGCAGGAAGAAGATGAAGGGAAATCGTTCAGGAAAGTTATCTGTTCTTTACAGCACAGTTAAACAGTTTATCAATTCCTAAATCCGCCTCTCTGCTCTTAATTCTTCGAAACCCTGTACCATATCTGTCAACAGTCCCATCAAGTGAAAGATGAAATTATTTCCTACTGTTGGGATCCTATCCCCCACGCAGACATGTTTGGAGGGCTGACAGATGACAGGGGCCCCCCGGGAGCTGTACAACACAAACTTTCATGAACATCAGAACCCAACCACAGGGAAAGTGAAGAAATGGACTTTTTCTTGGATCGGTAACAATCAGGGATGGTATTTTAACTATGATTTTTACAAACCAGTAATTATTTTTATGGGGAAGACTCATATTTGGCTCATTTGCTTCTATTTATATTTTTGCAGCAGCAATTGATTAGGTGGTAAACACTTTATACATCTGTTGTCCTAATCATTGCTTTGAAAATAGTGGGAATCCAAATTCACAGGGAAAACAGATTTTCAGAATAAGTCCTCCTTCTTTCAAAAAAGCTTTTTTTCTTTAGGTTGGATTTTTTTTTTTAAAGATTTTATTTATTTGACAGAGAGAAACACAGCCAGAGAGGGAACACAAGCAGGGGGAGTGAGGAGGGGAGAAGCAGGCCTCCCGCCGAGCAGGGAGCCCGATGTGGGACTCGATCTCCAGTCTCTGGGATCATGACCTGAGCCGAAGGCATTCGCTTAACCAACTGAGCCACCCAGGCACCCCAGATTAAGAGTCTCTTATGGTTTGTCTCCCTCCCTGGTTTCATCTTGTTTAATTTTTTCCTCTCTTCTGCTATGATTCTCTGCCGTCTTTCTCAAATTCCACATATCAGTGAGATCATATGATAATTGTCTTTCTCTGATTGACTTATTTTGCTTAGCATAATACCCTCTAGTTCCATCCATGTTGTTGCAAATGGCAAGATTTCATTTTTGAATGGTTGCATAATATTCCATATATATATATATATATATATATATATATATATATATATATATGTCACATCTTCTTATCCATTCATTTAGGCTCTTTCCATAGTTTGGCTATTGTGGACATTGCTCTATAAACATTGGGGTGCACTGGGGTGCCCCTTTCGATCACTACCTTGTATCTTTGGGGTAAATACCTAGAAGTACAATTGCTGGGTCATAGGATAACTCTATTTTCAACTTTTTAAGGAAATTCCATACTGTTTTCCAGAGTGGCTGTACCAGCTTTCATTCCCACCAACAGTAGTAGGGTTGCGCTTTCTTCACATCCTTGCCAACATCTGTCGTTTCCTGACTGGTTAATTTTAGTCATGACTGGTGTGAGGCAGTATCTCACTGTAGTTTTGATTTGTGTTTCCCTGATGCTGAGTGCTGTTGAATACTTTTCATGTGTCTGTTGGCCATTTGGATGTCTTTATTTTTCTTTATTGCTTTCATAAAACATATAGAAACTAATGAGTTTGAATTATACACTTCCAACAAGTACAGAAAGCACTAGATTAGTTCAAGGGGAGGGAGATGAGGTAGAGGAAGATGTAATTCAGATCATTAAAAATGGTTGTTTTAGGGGGCGCCTGGGTGGCTCAGAGGGTTAAGCCTCTGCCTTCGGCTGGGGTCATGATCTCAGGGTCCTGGGATCGAGCCCCACATCAGGCTCTCTGCTTGGCAGGGTGCCTACTTCCCCCTCTTTCTCTGCCTGCCTCTGCCTAGTTGTGATTTCTCTCTCTGTCAAATAAATAAATAAAATCTTTTAAAAAATGGTTGTTTTAGTTCTGGGACATATTTTTGAACTATATTTTTTCTTCTTGACTAAATTTTCCTATGTTTGTAGACACTTCTAACAAAAAATTTGTCTTCTTTCAAGAATAAGCCAACGCCTCCACCAATGGAATTTCTCCTGTGTAAAAATCTTTCAGCAATCTGTTTGGAAACTTGTGTGTGTAAGGGCAGATTTGAAGACACAGGGCTGACCTTACTCTAAATGTCAGCAGCAATACTCAGGCTGTGTTCCTGCTGGTGCTTGTCACCAACAAATGCCATTTAACCACAGATCACATGTGCCCCAGGAAGCCGGGAAGCCCACTCTCTATGGTGAGGACAAGGTCTCGGGCTTACTGGGCCATATTTGCATTTCAACTGCATACTGTGATGTGTTGTCATGGCATGTGTGTAATAGAACTGGAGGATTTCAGCCACCCCCATAACCACAGCCCTGGAGTGATTTATGATTCTGGTGAAGCACTCTGAGTTTTGGTCAACACTGTTAAGACAAAACAGCATTTGAAGAAGAGTGGCTGTTAGGGGAAAAAGTCAGCTACAGATGATCTAATGGGTCTGATAACTCATAAAAAAATACTAGAAAGAGCACAGTGTCTGGATTTAGACATTTCTGTCCTCCCTGCTTATGAACTCTGTACTAGAGTGTGTTTTAAATGTTTTCTGAGCCTCAGTCTTCTTCTCAATAAAATGGGAACACTAAGACTTGGTCCAGAGAGCTACTGCAAAGATGAAATGAGAAAGTGTGAGGAACTCTCAGGCTCACTATCTGACTCATGGTCTACACTCATTAAGTGTCCCACCTCTTTGCTCCCCTTTCCTCCTCTGCCTAGTACACCCTCGCTCCAACATTTCTACAGACCAGGTGTCTTATAAACCTTTTTGGCTGGCTTACACAACAGTCATCCCTGATCTCCTATCTCAGTGCCTTCTACTATCCACTCTAGAAAAGCAGTATTTTTCTCTTCGAAGCCTCACCTATATCTCATGATGGAGGATATACTTCTAGAATATAGAACATAAAGCAAATTCTCCTGAGAGTTTTTGGTTGACATATAGACAGAAGCTGCTGGAAAGATTCTCTCCTCTTCCTACTTCAAATGCCCGGGTCTGGGTCAGCGATTTTGTGACCATGAGGAATAATCATTCTATAATATTCGAAAGTATCACAGGATGTCTCAAAGATGAAGATCCTGACCTGAGTGAGCCCCTCAACAAGAGATGGCAGCTGCCTACATCAGTCTTCTAAGGAGGTAAGGAAAAAAACAAGGTCAAGCCACTTGACTTATATGTAGTCAAGTAAATGGGACAAGTTTTGGAGGAAGGGGAGAAAGAAAGAGAGGGAGGGATATAGTAAGGGAAAGAGGGAAGGAGGGAGAGGAGAGAAAGAGAAAGGGAGAACTACTTCCAGAGTATGCAGCTGGGGAAGCAAAATCATTTTAATTTTTGAAGTAATAAATGTTCATTTGGTGGGCTACATTCCCCAAAAGATAGCCAAGTCTTAATCTCTAGAACCTGGGATGGTTACCTTGCAAGCCAAAAAAGGAAGAGAGATATGGTTGTGTTTAAGAATCTTAAAAATGAAGACATTGTCAGAGTGGGCCCTCAATTCAATTGTGTGCATCCTTACAAGAGGGAGGCAGAAAGAGATTCACTGAAACACACCAAAGTGCAGGAGATAGGAGTAGGACAGAGGCAAAACATGGGACACATATACCATATCCAAGGAACACCAGCATCCTCCAGAAACTGGAAAAGGCAAGGAACAGATGGGACTCTCTATCAGAGCCTCTGAGGGACTATGGCCCTGCCAACAGTGATTCTGATGTTGGCCCAGTGATACTGATTTTGGACTTCTGGCCTCCAGAACTGTGACAGAATGAATATCTATTGTTTTCAGACACTAAATTTGTGGTACTTTGTTATAACAGCCACAGGACATTAACACACTCAGCTATCAAGAGACTCTCTGATTTCATTTTAGGGTTTGAGTAATAGTGATAACTGGTATTTACTGAATACCCTTTGGGGAAGAAGCAACCACACTCACCAGTCTGCATGGATTACCTCATTAGCCCTCACCCCAACAATCCTCTGAGGCAGCTGCTCCTCTTTTGTCCATCTCCTAGCAACAAGAGCTACTTCAAGGAGAGTACAGAATCTACCAGTAAAGGAACATTGAAGATGGAATTTGATCTCAGGCCACCATTCTAGCCCTGCTGCTGAAGAAATGATGGTAGACTTGCTGTGTATGTTCCCAGTCACATGGGAACTTATTTTAGTCACACTAAAATAAGTTACTAAGTGAAACAGTTGTGTAGAATTGACATCCACAATTGGAGAACTCCCGTTTTTTTAACTCAGGTCCTCAAGAACATCCTTCACGAATTAAAAAATGAATACCTATGAGGTGTCAGATGCTGGACTGAGCATCAAAATTAAGGCATATAGCTTTTTTCCAGAAGCTTCCATGCTCCCTAGCCTCCCATCCTTCATTACTGCTTTATGACCACATGGCAATAGTTGAGTTCACATCAAAAATTATATATCAAAATATAACTTCTAAAGGCTTTTGCTAAACCAAATATAAATTAATATAAATTAATTATAACTTTGAATGATCTACATTGTTATTCTTTCCTGTATGTCTAAATGATGAAAAATAACTAGAAACATTGAAATAACTATTTCTAGCAACCTCCAAAGCATGTTTATGAATTACTTCATACCTCTGCTGAAAATATCCTTGGTTATTCTTTCTATTCGGCATATCAATATTCTTCATTTTCTAGTCTCATAGCCTGATGCTAAAGCAAGTGGCTGGCACAAAACCATTTATTCTAAGGCTAAATTTCCTTATATTTATTAAGCTTTTTGGTTTTTATTAGCCTTTTTTTCCCTCTCCTGTCTAAAAAGTGAATAGCTGAAGAGAAACTCTCTGTTACCTTCCAGTATTCCACAGGGTGACTCTAGAACAGACTAAGTCATTGAGACCTTGATTTGTGCATTTTTTTTTCTTTAGATTTTGCTCCATTTCCTATCATGTCTAATGAGGTAGGTTTTGCAGTGTTTTATCTTGGGGATTTTGCCAAGGAAAAGTAGAAATGTCTTCATGTCAGTATTCTTCCTACTTTTTGTAAAAGGCTAAATTATGTGTCCATGAACCCAACTTAGATCCCCTGCATTAACACTTTCTACTAAGAGTGAAAGGGGGCCAGTATTGAAAGGTGTTTCATCAACTAATGCCAGTACAGTGTCAGTTCACACAGATGATATGTATAGTTATCACAGATATTAATGCATTTGCAGTGAAATGGTATTTATGCCATGTAATCAAACAGACAATTATTAATGCAACTGTTACATTTTACAGCTGGCTCAAAGATTTCTTCTTAAATAATACAGTTGACCATCCTTCATGAAAATAAACTTTATTGAAACTGAGGCTTTTAATAAATGTTTATTTAGAGCCTTAGATCTTAATTCTCTTAAGCTTTCTTATTTTTATGAATTTAAGTCAATTGTTTTTCCTTTTTTTAAGTTTTGTAATTGATTTTTAAAATAACAAGATAAAAGGAATTACCTTCTCTAAACTACTTATTTGTTTAAGTGGGAAAATAATTAGTCATTGGTCTATTTAAAAAATGTCTTCCAAATGTTGCTCTAGGAAACAAAGCCTGGGTTTAATTTATGAGAAGTACACACACAAAGCAAAAAAACAATGAAATTCTGTCTTCTGCACTCTTTTTGCACTTTAAAAAACTGCTGACATTTTGAAACTCACCATGAAACACTGTTTTTGATCTACACTCACAATCTATGAGACTATGTTAAACAATCTTGATATCATCTCCATGAAATTTTCATAGTCTCTGATTGTGATGGACCATCTTATTCTGTTCCCTGAAGTCTTGAATAACAAAGATGCTTGTAAAATGGATTAAACTAAAAACAGCTTTTCTTGATGATTAGACTTGGAAGATTTCAGATCTCTGTACCATATTGACATTCTTTCATTGAATTCTCTACAATATTACAAAACAACAATGTAATATAGTAAGACCAAATAGATTAGAAGTCAATGCAATAAGTTAGAATATCACCTTGACAGATCTCAACACTATGTCGTAAGAGGGAAGTCTGAATGTATGATTATAAGGTGTTGGAGTCTGGGCAAGCATTTCAAGGTGGATAGATGATAGAAATTGGGCAAAATTTGTGACAGGATAAAATATGTTAGGATTGCTGGACAGAGTAAGGTGAGGGTCTTTGATAAGGCATCTTATCAAGTAATCAAACTATTGTCTCAGGTAATTTAATTTATACATGAATATGTTGAAGAAAATAATATTTATTGGTTTATCATCTTATCTTTCCTGGGTAAAGTTTAGATGAACAAGTAAGTCATGTTGCTACAGGTAGTCTCAGTTCTCACTTTTCATTTTGATATATATTTCTAGTTTATTCTTTTCACATAGACTCAGAGTTGTGGGTGTGTGGGATGCCTTTTAGAGGTACGCTCATGAGCTTTGGAGAAATAACATACTGCTATTTTCACTGTACCACTAAAAAGGGTTGTGGAAGGGTCATAGTTGGTGGAAAATCAGAATGAGGGGAAGAAAGAAACATACTGGTAAATTGCTGGCAGTGAATAATCTTGCCTGTATTTGAGGAGTAACGGTTTTTACTGCTGAGAATCATCTTCAGAGTATGACACAGAAAACCATTGACTTTGGCTCTCCTTTTTACAAGATTCCATGTGAGGCCAGGGAACTTACTCAGAAAAGGAGACATTTTCCAGGAAGACTTTTAATGCTCTTAGAAGAGGTGTTGATCACAAAGTCTTTATATAGGGAAGGAACAAGGTAGTTGTTGATAATATATCTGCTTGGCAAAGATGATGTTCACATTCATTTGCTCTCAGTTAATAAATCCTTTTGGCTGTTCAACAATAATGCATATTAGTTAGTTTTTATTTTTTAATAGCTGGACACTTTGCTTCAGATCTTTTATGTTAGCTAATGATTCTAATAACAGATTTGGTTTATTTTGGATAGTAAAATTTATTGTTTGAATTAAAAAAGGTAAGTCCCTATCTAAATTAATAATTATATTTTTAATCACCTTAGTACAATTTCTATTTGTTATTGGCCTGTGACTCTGGTGGTTTGACTTCTATTGCTCATTATTTTGTTTTTCTTCCAGGGAAAAGATGGCTGCTGGTCTGGCCATTCTACTGCTCATCATTTGTTTTTTTCTTCCAGGGAACAGATGGCTGCAAGTCTAGCTATTCTTCGATACCCAGTAATAAGACTGAAAGAAAATCATCTCTATGCTTCTTGCTAAGGTGAGAGATGTGGTTACTCAGAGGTATTGAATTAGAAATGATAGCATGAATTACACGAGACAATCAATAGATGCTTATTGATAGTATGACTTTAGCCCACTTAATCTTAAATTCTTTGTCTGTCAATGGACATAAACACAATAGTTATTACTTAAGGTTGTTATGAGGATTAAATGAAAAAATATGCACATAAAGTATTGAGCTGAGTACTTGGAACAGTTAAGAATGGATGATTGTTCTTATTGTATTTATTAAAGATGTATTAAAATATGTCATGCATTTATGATATATGATAATACATAAGATAGAATAAAGTAATTGGTATTTTATCTCTGATTAAATGGATTGGTAGCCTCTTCATTAGAAAATCATGAGAAAAAAGTGTCAATAAAGGGAAATGATTGGGATGTGATGTTTGTTTATAGTTACTGACAGTCAAATGCCTATAGTATCTGCTTAGTATTTTTATCATATATCTTTATTCTTTTCACTGAATATTAAAGGCATTCTAAGTATATTGGTAAATATATTTTCTTTAGTGAAGTGTTAGTTTTCAACCAGAGTCTAAATAAAACCCTAAGTATTCAATAAATATATCAAGCAAGGTTTCTTTGAAGAACATTCAATCATAGTGATAATGCTTGAGTATTTGATCAAATCTTACCCAATGAATCTATTCCAATATCTGCCAGAGTCAAATGATAGGATGTGGAAAATTGAGAAGAATAGATAGATTTTCAGAACTTCAGCATAGAAATACAGTCAAAAAACAAAAACAAAAACAAAAACAAAAACAAGAAAGAAAGAAAGAGAAAGAAAGAAAGAAAGAAAGAAAGAAAGAAAGAAAGAAAGAAAGAAAGAGAGAGAGAGTCAAGTGGGGAGCCCATGAATCTATGTCTTCTCTTATTGAGATTTACCCCATAGGAAATGATTTTCTTCTCATGAAACATGGTCTGCAGCCTTTTACTTATGGATGGAGACCTATTTGTTGACCCTGGTATGCATGATGGTGTTGTAAAGCCACTTCCTGCCACAACATCATAGACGACCGGCAATGGGAGCTCTGGAAGTTGATGGTGACAAAATCTTTTATTAAGTGGCAAGTAAATCTCAGGTAAAATGGCAATCCCTGAGACACAGGCTGCCCCTGTTCTTTGGGAGAAATACATAAATACATAGAACTATTGAATTTTGGATTTAGCTTAATACTCCATACCTGTAGTTAAATTTTGCAATCAACTCTTCTCATACCTTTGTTAAACCTTCTTTAAAAAGAACTGAAAACTAGACTGAAATTGGAGTTCTTATAATGAAAACACTACAAAAGTCAAAGTCAAAAATATCTTTATAGTAATCAAACTGTAAAGATAGAAAAATGCTATTTTTAAATACCACAATTCAGAGCTTGTTTTGATCATATTAGATTTCTTAAAAAAACATACAAAGTTAATTTATTGTCAAAATCTTTAGTGCCACTCCATTTTCATTGTCTTACTTCCCACCAGATTCAATGAAGTGATCTACTTTAGGGTTTTGGGTCAGGTTTTTATTATTTGGTGGAAGACTATCAAAGTAAGGAGAAAGTTGTTTTTCCTTCCTTGTTAAGTATATAGCCAGAAAGAACAACAATATTTTCAAGTTAAAAAGTCATTGCAACCTAATTGAAAACTTCAGGCCAAATGCTAGGAACGCTGTGGTTGACCATTCTAAAACAAAAATTGAAAACAGATTCTAGTTGGCTTTGAAAAAGTAATCTGGCTAATAATCAAGATAGATAATGAGCAAACATATAAAGTACAATTAAAGAAGAAAATATTCTGAAATGAACAGAAAGAAGAAACAGGTTAATAAATAAGGCCTAACAAATCCATTCACTTGGCTAAAACATTAAGATTTTCATTTGTGTGGTTAATATAAAGCAACTTGATTTTCCAAAGATAACACTGAAGGAATGTCTGGAGAGAACTCTGATGCATCTGGATTTTGCCCAGTTCTAAACAGGGATTAACACCAACCACGCATATATCTGCTATGAACCCAAACTATCTCTTAAAGCTGTTGCATCTTTCTTCCTATTCTTTGAGAACCAGAAAAAACAAATAAAATATTTGTGCTTTACAGCCAAGAGATTGTGTACAACTCATGAGTTGGCATCTTCTATAAAATTTAAGCTACTGGTCCACCATTAGTAGAACACGTGTTTTGAATTATTTTCCTGGTTTGCAAATGAATTTAGGTCTTACTTCTTTTGTTCACTGAAGATGAACATTGAGTGTGATATATATCGGTAAGCATATATGTTTTACATATATATATATTTGAGCTATGTAAAACACATATATATGATTTATAGTAGACCACATATGTGTGTGTATGGGACACATGTAACACACACACATATATATTTATTGTATTGAATATACATATATCTCAATGAACCAAAAAAAAAAAAAAAAACCATGGAGTTGTGACCTAAATTCATTCACAAACTGGGAAAGTAACTCAAAACATATGTTATAACTAATGGTGACTTATATTTTATATATATATATGGTAGCTTATATATATTGGACATATATATATCTGATATATATATCCACTGAAAAACTACATACATAAACATAGATATGTTATAATGTAATATATATAACTTCTAAACATATATATGTATATATGTACATATATACATACATATACATATACATGTATATTTAGCTATATATATAGAAGTTAGAAATCGTGAGATTGAATATTGAATTCTGGCTCTAGCACTTCCTAGCTGTATGCCCTTGAGTAAATTACTTAACTTCTCTAGTCCTGCAATAATATTTGTAAAATGAGGATAATGTTGTGCTAGTTTCTTAAGGAACAGCTTTATGCCTGGGAAGACTGATCAAGGAAGGACGGTGGCTCTATCATTTTAGATGCATCTCTACCTCTGAGTTAACATTGAGTGTACTCTGCCAGTGGAAGGTCCAAGATACCGTTTGTATTACTGAAAACATCATCTTACAGAAAAAGAACAACTTTCTCATCACCTCTAATTGAGTTTCTTCTTCCCTACTCTTTATATATAACTTTTTACAAATAATAACAAAAATAATGATATAAGTTGAGAAAGGAAAATAATTGACTACCAAGTTGAACTACAACTACAGAACATTAACCTAAATCCTAAATGCAATAGTTTCATGTATTCAAGCATTATTAGGAGACCATTAAATACCTATGGTAACAGTATTCCACTTTCATATTATGAATACATACCTTGTGACACACATGTTGCAAATATTTCCCAGTTCATTATTTTTCTTTTAACTTAGTTTATTTTTAAAATTTTCTACCTCAAAGCTTTTCATTTTGACTCATGCAAATTTAGCACATTTTTCATTTCTGGTTTTTCCCGTTTGTGTCATAGTTAATTCCCAGGCCATCATAACCTATATTTTCATCTATGATTCTCCCCCAATATTTTCTTATGAAATATTTCATACTTAGAAAACCTTAAAAGAATTTTACAGTAAAAACCTACATTCTTACCATCTAGATTCTACCATTAACACTGTACTCTAATTACTTTTAAATCTATCTCTTCATCTTTCCATCACTTTATCCATCATATCGATCTATTTTTATTCATTTCAAAGTAATCTGCAGAGAGATGACTTGTCCCAAATACTTTAGTATGCACACCATATGTATTTGATATATATTTTGTCTTTTTCCTTTTCATATGGTTTTTGTTTCCTATGGCTGCTGAAACAAATTGTCATAAACTGGGTGGCTTAAAACAACATTATTTATTCTCTTCCAGTTCTGGAGGCCAAAAGTGAGAAATCAGTTTCACTGGGTTGGTGGTGGCAGGTCTGCTTCCTTCTGGAGACTGTAGGGAGAATCTGCTTGCATAGTTTTCTAGCTTCTGGACTGTGTTCTTGGCTTGTGTTCCCTTTCTCACATCACTCCAACTTCTTTCCTCCATTGTCACTTCTCTTCTGTAGTCAGATTTCCCTCTGCCTTCTCCTTTCTTATAAGCACAAGGGTGATTACATTGAAGGTAGTCCAGATATTCCAGAATAATCTTTCTATCTCAAGATCCTTAACTTAATCACACCTCCAAAAAATTGCCATGGGGGACACCTGGGTGGCTCAGAGGGTTAAGTCTCTGCCTTTCGCTCAAATCATGGTCTCAGGGTCCTGGGATTGAACCCCATATGGGGCTCTCTGCTCAGCAGGGAGCCTCCTTCCCTCTCTCTGCCTGTCTCTCTGCCTATTTGTGATCTCTCTCTCTCTCTCTCTCTCTGTCAAATAAATAAATAAAATCTTTTTTAAAAAATTGCCATGTAAGGCAACATTCACAGGTTCTAAAGTTTAGGACTTGGGTATCTTTGGGGTTGTTATTCAGCCTACTGTGCATGCAAACGTTTATTTCATCTTCTTTCTTTAACAACATCAAGTAAGACTCTGATTGAATTTTTTCCCAAATAATTGCCCAAATTATTGAAAATTACAAATATAAATGATTTTAAGATTAAGAATTCTTAAATCTAATTGAGATGATACTTTTATCATAGTGATGGTCTTCATATTTTCTCCATACGCTGAATTCTTCTCAAGGTACTAATGACAAAATATGATAATTATTTGGTTTATTGACTCTAATTATAAGTGTTTTTAAAAATTCTTTACAGTTGGGGGAAAAAAGTGAAAAACTAAAGAATATGACTTAGTTGCTGCAGGAAATTACCATACACCAATTTATTCTTTGCCAGAATGTTTAGTTGATAATGACCTAATATGAGAGGAGGCTATTTGAATTCATATGTGGAATATAAGAAACAAAGGACAAAATAACACCCATTCAACTCTGTCAGATATTAAATGATGAGGAGCTAAGACAAATAACATAACCAGAAAACAAGCCAGAGGGCTAAAAGATATTTACATCAGAATTTCATATTAATTCTAAGATAGTTAGTACATTAAATTTTGAGTTATCTATTGTCCTTCCAGTAAGGGCACCAACTGTTCTTAATAAACATAACTTTTCCCAGTTGTCTGTTTTCTGAACGAGTTATGGAATCACTAACATTAAAACATTTTAATTGAAACAAAATCTTTGGCATTGTATATAGCCTTTAATCTTTGGTAAACATTTTTGCAAGGGAACACATTACTGGATAAATATTCCATGTTGAATTGATTAGGCCCACCTCTAGAGAGTGTGTTGCCAATTAATTGGTTATAAGAAGCATGCTGTTTTACAAAAAAATGGATGATGCTTCTATTCTCATGACCTCATCCTAAATAAGTACAATGCCATTTAAAGGTTTATTTGTTATTATTATTATTATAAACTATGATATTGGTTGATGTGCTTATTTACTATCTAAATATATTCTTAGCTGAGGTTTCCATTCAGATCTTTGCCTGTTTTTTTAATCAAAATTGCTCTTTTACTTATTGTTGAGCTTTAGGAGTTCATTGTATAGGGGCGCCTGGGTGGCTCAGTTGGTTAAGTGACTGCCTTCAGCTCAGGTCATGATCCCGGAGACCTGGGATCGAGTCCCACATCGAGTCCCACATCGAGTCCCACATCGGGCTCCCTGCTCAGCGGGAGGCCTGCTTCTCCCTCTCTCACTCCCCCTGCTTCTGTTCCCTCTCTGGCTGTGTTTCTCTCTGTCAAATAAATAAAATCTTAAAAAAAAAAAAAGAGTTCGTTGTATAATTTGAATAACAATTTTTTATCATATATGTTTTTTACAAATATTTATCCAGTTTGTGACTCTTCTCATTCTCTTGAGTGTGCATACATATACATATTTTGCCTTTCTTCTTACATGTTTGATATTATTTAAACATCTTTCTCTTTCCATTATAATGTTTGCTTGTTTAATGTTGGCCAGAATAGTTGTTTAATTAATGTTGACTTGTAGAAGAATTTGAAAGAACTTCATGAGAAATTCCGATATTCCTTACTACAGTGGCAAGATAAAGTCTTTCCTCAAAACTGTGTAGGTGACAAGGGGTCCAATGGAACAGAATCACTCTGTGACAGATGTCGGGTCAGACAAGACTTAACTTCTTTGTCAAGGACACACTTGGGTATACCAGCCTCAAACCAAAATTCAAACGGTTGCCTCTGCAAAATGACAAAGTACAAACTGTAGGTCAAGAAACTTCTGGGTTGTTTATACGTACCTGAAATATGGAATGTTAAATATACAAATGATGAAAGACCTCTACATTTCAAATAAAGAAATATACACATACTTAAATCATATTTGTTAGTGTTTGATTTTCTTCCCAAAATTCTATAACCTGGATTTCATGGACTCTTGGAAGATACATAGATGCATTAGTAACATTTTTCAAACTATCTATTATGAAGGACTATTTTATTTTCCAATTTATTTTAGTTTGATTTTAGATTTTCTTCTTACTCTCCTCTAATATGTGTGTGTGTGAGTGTGTGTGTGTGTGTGTGTGTGTGTGTGTGTGTGATATAAGCCAGTGGAACATTTGCAGCTTTGAAAAACACTTTATTGGCAATTTTTTTTATTGCTTATAAGCACCGGTAGAGACAGTACTATTGAAATCTGTTCTCATATTTCAGTAGAAATGAGAGAATCTCAGCAAAGACCAATGGGAGTTCTCAACTCCCAGACCTTCCAGACAGCAGATAGGCTATGTTTATCAAAGCAGAGAATGTGGAATAATAATTAGAAGGATCTGAACACAGCAATAATACATGTGTGACCCACTAGTGTTACATTTCATTTGTGTAACTGGTAAGGACTGTAGGTCTGACCACGAGACGCCTGATTTGAGCCATCGTGATATAAAATCAACACCTCTCACTCAAGATTCAGATCTAGCATCACTTAAATTAAAAGGAAATTGGATAACTTTGAGGCAAGATAGATCAATCACTTCACAAGTACTTTCTGTAAATTTTTTTCCTCCTCTCTTCTTCTAATATGCCTATATTCATTTGTCAGAGTAAATGCGCACTGGGCAAAAGAAAATAAGCAGAACCTTCAGGTTTCATTGAGTGCAGACTGTGAATCAGATCTGGTTCCTGAGACCTCAAGCCCCACAGCTGATCAGGAAGAGTGGTGCCTTGCATAATGAGCTGATGAATATAGTTTTAATCTGATTCTATCTCACAGGAAGCCTGGTAGTATTATGAGTACCCCTCCCTTTCCAAGTGTATGCTTGAAATATATATTCTCAGCAACTAGATGTATCCCAGCTTAACTCTCCGTCACTGTGGGGTGCTCTACCAAACTGGACAGGATATCTCCAGACCCTTGAATATGAGTTACTAAGTTGCTTAAGTCACTGTTATTTTGGTACTTTTTTCTCTTACACTCAAAACTGATATTAATCAATACACTACTTAATATCCTTTCAATTCTTTCTCTAAGTTAAATTTTTTTTTGTTTAAATCAAGAAACAGATATAAGAGGTATCTATATGATCTCAATTCTTAACAGTGCCAAGAGTTTGGCATTAATATTTTTATTTCATTTTTATATGTTAAGAATTTTGGGCTCAGAAAGATGAAAGATAATAAAAAATATTATAGTGGAGGAAGTATAACTGGAGTTGGAAACCTTAGCTTTTTAATGCTAAAGACCATTCTTTTTTTTTTTTTTGAAGATTTTATTTATTTATTTTAGAGAGATACAGAGAAAGTGAACAATTTGGGGGAGAAACAGAGGCAAGGAATCCTGAAACAGATTCCCTACTGAGCAGGGAGCCCAGTATGGGGCTAGATCCCAGGATCCTGAGATCATGACCTGAGCTGAAATCAAGAGTTAGTCACTAAACTGACTGAACCACCCAGGTGCCCTTAAAGGCCATTCTTTTGATGCTCATACAATATTACTTCCTAAGTTAAGGTTTTGCTACCTTATGAGGTCCGATTTCTCTGTAAAATAGAGAGTGAGGTGCTTTCCTGAGAGTTATAGGGATGGTGATAAGCTAGTGGAGAGTGATGACAAATATTTGAAAGAGAGAATGGAATAGTCTTGTAATGCCAAGTGTAGCAACCCATCAGGTGGCTTTGGGCATCCTCTAGTAGCTTGGTAGAGATGCAGGTTTCAGGACACTACCTATTGAATCAGATTGCATTTTGAAATATTCCCAGGTAATTTGTGTGGACCTTAAAGTTTAAGAAGTGCTAGGACAAGGAGACATGCTATCAAGCAATACTGAAGGACTAGATGAAATGGAGACTATGCATTTATAAGCAACAATATTAATATCTAGAAAACTCTATCCAGAAACCACTCAATGGTTGGTAACAAATCCAAACTCCTACTAAAATGCCAAATCCTCACTTTGTCTTCTGCACTTACATCAATGGCTCATGGCCCAAATATGACCAATAAAGCTTAGGGGAAACACAGAGAGGAATTTTCAGAGAGGCTTTCATCTTATTCAAATAAATGCAAGGAATAAACTCCTGTCTTCTTGGTCTGAATATTGTTCTGTGTGTAAAGCATGGAATTGTAGCAGTCATTTAACAATCTTGAGGCATAAACCTAAAGACTAAGACAAGATTAAAACCTGATGAATAAACATCAGAAGCACAATTCCTTTGGATATATTGTACAGGAGACAATAAACACCACTACTGTTTAAAGGATTTTCATTTAGTTTTTCCACTACTTGCATCTAAGTGTATCTTTTTTTATTTTTAAGATTTTATTTATTTATTTGACAGAGAGAAACATAGCGAGAGAGGGAACACAAGCAAGGGGAGTGAGAGAGGGAGAAGCAGACTTCCCGCTGAGCAGGCAGCCCAATGCAGGGCTCAGTCCCGGGTCTCCGGGATCATGACCTGAGCTGAAGGCAGTCGCTTAACCAACTGAGCCACCCAGGCGCCCCTAATGTATCTTAAAAAAAAAAAAGATTTTATTTATTTATTTGACAGAGAGAGAGATCACAGGCAGGCAGAGAGAGAGAGAGAGGAGGAAGCAGGTTTCCTGCTGTGCAGAGAGCCCAATGTGGACCTTGATCCCAGAACCCTGAGATCATGACCTGAGCCAAAGGCAGAGGCTTTAACCCACTGAGCTGCCCAGGTACCCAGCTAAGTATATCTTAAGTGAAAGAAAGAAAGAAGAAAGAAAGAAAGAAAGAAAGAAAGAAAGAAAGAAAGAAAGAAAGAAAGAAAGAAAGAAGGAAAGAAAGAAAGAAAGAAAGAAGGAAAGAGAAAGAAAGGTTGAAGATTTAATCAAGTATTTCTCTGCTGAGCTCTACCTTGAGGTTGAAGCTGAGTAGGAGTATGACAAAAACCAGAACACTGCTGATGGAATGACCAAAAACAGAAGAACAAAAAATTGTCTCATTGAGAGAAAGCATTAGAGGAGGAAGTTGTAATCAGAAAAAGGATATTAGGACTTATGATTTCAGAGGTGAAACAATTTCTATTGATGACTTTGATGTGGATGGGTGAAGTGGAAGAGGTATGAAGACCACTGATGTTCAGGAAGTCAAAGAAGTATAAAACTAGGCTGTTGGATGAGTGTCTCCCTCACTAGGAAACTTGAACAAACAAATGACTATTGAATGCATTTGAAATTATACTCGATATTTGTAGTTGAGGTAGAATTCGATGAATAGGACTGAATGGGACATTGAGGAACAACTACATTGAGAAAAGTTTCATAAAGGAGTTTACATTTGACCTGGAACTCATAGAGAAACAGGAGTTCTCTACATAAAGCAATGTAATGGTAGGTATGCTTGGCAGAATGAATAGCATGTGCAAAGTTCATAGGCAAGAAAAAAAATGTTCAGGGAAAAATGGGTGGTCCTGTGCTGCTAGAGCAGAAACATAGGTTGGAGCCAGCTTATGAAGAGTCTTACATGTTACAACAAGGAGTTTGTATATATTCCAGTTAACAACAGTTGCTAATGATAGTTTTCTAAGCTTAAGGAATCAAAAGCTTTGTTTTTTATAAAGGGGAATATTCTCCATAATACAGATAATACAACTAGGTAATTACCAAGAAATGCATAAAGTACAAAAAGAAAGGGGATGTAGATCTGTATTATTCAATAATAATTTCAATTAGACCTGCCATAATTACAGTTCTATCTTCTTTGTTTTATGAACCGTTTATTTGGTAATGAATACATGGAGTTTACCTCCCCTGGCTGAATGAAGAAGAGGAAGGATGAGATGAATAAGCATTTTTCCAAACAATTATTTTGTAGTATATCAGCCAGTTTTGCTACAGCAGTCAAGAACTTAAATGTTGGTGGCTTATGGGAAACAGCATTATTTCTTGCTGTGATTATCTTCCACTCTTTTGGTCTCCACTGGACTCTGTTGGGCTTCTTTATGACTTTTTGAACTCTGTTGGATGTCATTTAGATCTATTAGTAGGCTTTTCTGAGCTCTGTTATATTCTGATGGGCTTAATTTAGTTTCACATATCTTTTGGTAGCTACTTTTGGGGAAATACCATTATCATAATGAAAGACCAGAGCAAGAGGGCAGCATACACATCATTCTATGGTATTTAAAGCTTTTTCTGGTCATTGTGGTGACAAAAACTCTTTCCTGGATCAAACTGTAGTCAGGATCCCCTTAGCCTTTTCATAACTAGGCCTCAGTCTTATTCTATAAAAACATCAGCTTCTCAGCACAAATTATTTTGCACTCCTCTCTTCTCCCCAACCTAGGAAGCTTGAACAAACACAAACATAGTTTCTAATAGCTCAAGTTCCCACCCTAAGATGACCCCAGCTCCTCCTAAAATGGTTGCCTGAGAAAATTCAGTCTTGCCGGGAAAATTTAGAGTTTGTTCTAGCCTAAACCTGGTGATAAGCAGGCTCCTGAGCCCTCTCTTAGAGTGGTTTCTTGAGAAAGCTTGCAATTATAAATCCTATATCTTCCACCAACCAGAACCCTCTCCTCAAGGATCTGAGAGGTGTCTCTTCACAATGCAAACATCTGGGGAGATAACTCCAGCTCCTAATCCCTATGGGAAGGTAAGGGCTTAAATTCTTACAGTATTGGCTCCTGTTATAAAAATATAGAAATTTGTTTCTCTTCCAATTAAGCACTAATGAACAAATCCAGAGGCCTGGTCACATTAAGCAACTGCCTTCCTACATTTTGCAGCTTTCTACGTGCCCAACTGCTAAAAATATCTTTGCCATCCTCCCTCACTGCTCTCACATTCTCCCTTTAAAAAGCACAGTCACCTCAGCACAAAGTAGAGTTCATATTGGACCTTTTTCCCTATTGCAAGAGTTCAGAACTGAATAAAATCTATCTTCACCACGTTAACTAGTGTCTGGCTTTGTTTATCTTTGGCAGTGGCAAATGTCACATCTGCTCATATGTCAAAGCACATCACACAGACAAGCCCAAAGTCAATGACAGTCAGGAAGCATGACAAGGGCAGAGAATAAGCAAATAGATAAACAATTGATGACACACATAGCTTTTTAAATAAAAATGTGTACTAGATATCCTAGAAAGTGATTTTCTTATCAGCTCTTCATAAAAGAAATGCCAAAAACAGTATTTTTGTATATTTTTGACAAAGTATTTTGTCAAAGTATATTTTCCACAAAGCAAATAGAAATAGGAAAAGTTACAGCAGTATTTCTCTCTGAATTGGCAAACAAAATTTTCTCAAGGGAACTAAAGCCATAAATTTAAAAACTGTATAAACTTTAATATCAGGAATATGTTATTCATTTTTATTCTTAACTGATGAGTAATGTTCCAATGTTCTTGAAATGGAAGTCAATTAGTTGTACTGCCTTGTTATTAAAAATGTGTATTTGATAGTGAAAAATAGGAAAAGTCATAAAAATTATGGACAAATCAGAAGTCTGGAAAGCATCTAAAATCCCTGCTTCCTGTAAATCTTGTTAAAATTTTTCCACCAGATTTTATTTCCAGTTAACTTAAGAAAATCAAGAAACAGTGTGTGATTGCCACTTGATGGGTTCTGTCATATCTTTTACAGTCATTGCGGGAAGGCATGCTAGGAAAGATAACACCAATTATTTAAGACAGTAGCATATTGAGTGAGATTGTCCAGCCTTTTAAATTTCAGTCTCACTATGTTCCAACGGGCAGGACAAAATGTCCTAGCTGGATGACATTCACAGCCCAGTGTCGACAAACAGCTCAGAAAATTAAATCCCAGGCTAGTGTTTGTGTCCTTATGTTCTGTGATATTTGACTTGAAGGGGAAAATAACTTTGCAATGTAGTGACAAATCTGAAGTGAAAGAGCTAATATATCTTTTTTAAAAATATTTATTTATTTATTTGAGAGAGAGAATGAGAGGGGCAGGGGGCAGAAGAAGAAGGAGAGAGAGTCTCAAGCAGGTTGGATGCCCAGGGTGGAGCCCAACATGGGGCTTGATCCCACCACCTGAGGTAATCTATCTTAACTTCAAATTGATATCCTTAATATCTTCATTAATTAGTGGGAGAAGGGCAATTGATTACAACAGTAAATGGACAGTCATATTAATAATGAATAGTTAATGGTGAAACATTATAAATTAGTTTGTTCAGTACATTAAGTAATCATCTATTCGGTGGAAAGTTTACTTGCATTTCATGGATGGGGGAATGGAAAGGAAAAGAAAAAAATTAATAAAGTATGGCCCTTGCCCTTCATGAATTTGTTGGGTAGTGAAAAGTTCCAGGAACTGATATTAAACATTTATGTGATGGAGCCTGTGATAACACTATCACACTGAGTAGAAAATAGGGAAAGAAAGAAGAGGGTACCTGTCTTCAGAATTATTAAAACGAGTTGGAGACATGAGTGGATCCTGCCAAAATGACATTTAAAGGAAAGCAAATTTTTTAAAGATTTTATTTATTTATTTGACACACACAGAGAGAGAGAGATTACAAGTAGGCAGAGAGGCAGGCAGAGAGAGAGGAGGAAGCAGGCTCCCTGCAGAGCAGAGAGCCCAATGCAGGCCTCTATCCGAGGACCCTGAGATCATGACCTGAGCTGAAGGCAGAGACTTTAACCCACTGAGCCACCCAGGCACCCTAAAGGAAAGCAAATTTGTTTAAAAATAAATGGTACTGGGGCATCTGGGTGGCTCAGTGGCTGAAGCATCTGCCTTCAGCTCAGATCATGATCTCAGGGTCCTGGGATCAAGCCATGCATTGGGTTCTCTGCTCTGCAGGGCACTTGCTTCTTCCCTTCTCTCTCTCTGCCTGCCTCTCTGCCTACTTGTGATCTGTCTGTCTGTCAAATAAATAAATAAAATATTTTAAAAAATGGTACTTGTAGAAAATTAGGAAACACTGTTTTATGTAAATATGCTAAAATTTATAGTTATGCAAATTGTGTAGAAGCCAAATAATCTAAAACAGTAGGTCCAATTTAAAATAAAACTAATGAATAAAAAGCAATTTTAACAACTGTAAAAATTATATATTCCCTCAATCTTTGCTTTGGTGCCAGTTACCATACTAGGCCATTTATATATACTGCTCTTTTAATTTTTTTTTTTTTTTTTTTAGTAAGTAATTACTAGTAATTAATGTTTCTTTTAAAAGTTAATCATTTAAAAAAGGATTCCGGTCTAATTAACATACAGTGCTATATTACTTTCAGGTATACAATACAGTGATTCAACAATTCTATACTTTACTCAGTGCTCATCCTGATAAGTGCACTCTTCACCCCCTCACCTATTTTACCCATCCCCCCACTGACCTCTCCTCTGCTCACCATCAGTTTGTTCTCTGTCATGTAGAGTCTGTTTCTTGGTTTGCCTCTCCTCTCCCTTACCCTTCCAAATTTGTTTGTTTTATTTCTTAAATTCCATAGATGAGTGAAATCATATAGTATTTGTCTTTCTCTGATTTATTTTGCTTGGCATTACCCTCCATTTCCATTTATGTTGTTGCAAATGGCAAGATTTCATAGGATTTTATGGCTGAGTAATATTCCATTGTGTATACATATACCACATCATTTTTATCGATTCATCTATCAATGAACGCTTTGGTTGCATCCATAATCCAGCTCCTATAAATACTTCTGCAGTAAATATAGGGGTGAACCTATCTTTTCAAATTAGTGTTTTTGTACTTTTTGACTAAATACCCAGTAGTGGAATAACTGGATCAGATGGTAGTTCTAATTTTAATATTTTGTGAAACTTCTGTACTGTTTTCCGTAGTAGCTGTACCAGTTTGCTTTCCCACCAACAGTGCAGGAGTATTCTTTTTTCCTCCTAATTCTCACCAATACTTGTTTCTTGTATTTTTTATTTTAGCCATTGTGACAGGTGTGAGGTGATATCTCATTGTGGTTTTTTGATTTACATTACCCTGATGATGAGTGATGCTGAATATCTTTTCATGTGTCTGTTGGTCATTGGTATGTCTTCTTTGGAGAAATGTCTGTTCATGTCTTCTGCCAATTTTTTAAATTGAATTACTTGGTTTTTGGTGTTGAGTTGTATAAGTTCTTTATATATTTTAGACATTAAGCCTTTATTAAACATATCATTTGCAAATATCATCTCCCATTCAGTTCAGTAGGCTGTCTTTTAGTTTTGTTACTTGTTTCCTTCACTGTGAAAAAACTTTTCATTTTGATGTAGTCTCAAAAATTTATTCTCCTTTGTGTTTCCTTTGCCTCAGTCGATAGATCTAGAAAAATGTTGCTTTAGTTGATGTCAGAGAAATTACTGTCTGTGTTCTCTTTTGGATTTTTATGGTTTCATGTCTCAGATCTAGGCTTTGACCAAGTTTGAGTTTAGATTTTTGTGTGGTGCAAGAAAGTCGTCCAGTTTTATTCTTTTTCATGTAGCTGTCCAATTTTCCCAACACAATTTGCTGAAGAGACTATGCTTTCCATTGCATATTCTTGCCTTTTGGTTAAAGAGTAATTGATCATAGAATTGTGGATTTATTTCAAGGCTCTCTATTCTGTTCCACTGATCTCTGCGTCTGTTTTTTGCCATTACCACATTGCTTTGATTACTACAGCTTTGTAGTGTCTCTTGATATCTGCTATTGTGATGCCTCCAGTTTTATTTATCTTTTTCAAGATATCTTTGGCTATTTGGAGTCTTCTGTGGTTCCATAAAAATTTTAGGATGATTCATTCTAGTTCTATAAAAAATGCTGTCAGTATTTTTATAAGGATTGCATTAAATTTGCAGATTGCTTTAAGTAATATGGCCATTTTAACAATATTTGTTCTTCCAATCCATGAACATGGTATATATTTCTCTTTGTGTCACCTTCAATTTCTTTCATCAGTGTTTTATAGTTTCAGAGTACAGGCATTTCACCTCCTTGTTTAGGTTTATTCCTAAGTATTTTATTATATTTGGTGCAGTTGTAAATGGGATTGGTTTTTTAGTTTCTTTTTCTGCTACCTTACTGTTACCGTATAGAAATTCAATAGATTTCTGTATGCTGATTTTGTATCTTGTGACCTTATTAAATTCATTTATCAATTTTAGTAGTGTTTTTGGTGGAATCTTTAGGTTTTCTGTATATAGTATCATGTCATCTGAAAATAGCAAAAGTTTTACTTCTTCCTTACTTATTTGGATTCTTTTTAAAAAAATTATTATTGTTGTTGTTGCCTGATTGCTATGGTTAGGACTTCTAGTACTATGTTGAATAAAAGGGGTGAGAGTGGACATCCTTGTCTTGTTCCTGATCTTAGGAGAAAAGCTTCCAGTATTTCACCATTGAGTATAATGTTAGCTGTGGGTTTTTCAAATATAGCCTTTATTATGTTGAGGTATGTTCTCTCTAAAACTACTTTTTTGAGGGTTTTTATCATGAATTGATGTTATACTTGTCAAATGTTTTTTTTTTTTTTTTTGCATCTGTTGAAAAGATCATATAGTGTTTATCCTTTCTCTTATTGATGTGATGGATCACAATGATTGATTTGTGAATATTGAACTACACTAGCCTCTCAAAAATAAGTCCCACTTGATTGGAGTATATTATTTTTAAAATACATTGTTGCATTCAGTTTGCTAATAATTTGTTAGCGATTTTTGGATCTATGTTCAGAAATATTGACTGATAGTTTTCTCTCTCTCTCTCCCTCTCTCTCTCTCATCCTTACCTGGTTTTGGTTTCAGGATAATGCTGGTTTAATAAAATGAGTTTGGAAGCTTTTCTTTCTCTTACATTTTTTGAAATAGTTTGAGAGGAATAGGTATTAACTCTTCTTTAATTGTTTGGTATAATTCACTTTTGAAGGTATCTTCTTAGGACTTTTGTTTATTAGGAGTTTTTTGATTACTGATTCAATTTTATAATGGTAATTGGTCTGTTTAACTTTCTATTTCTTCTTCTTTCAGTTTTAGGAGGTTATATGTTTCTAGGAATTTATTCATTTCCTCTAGGCTGTCCAATTTTTTAGCTTATATATTTTTTAATATCCTCTCATAATCCTTTGTATTTCTGTGGTGTTGGTTGTTATTTCTCTTTTATTTTTGATTTTGCTTACTTGTGTCCTCTCTCTGTACATCTTTCTCTGTCTCTCTCTTTGTTGAATCTAGCTAAAGTTTTATCAATTTTTAAGATCTTTTTAAAGTAGTAACTCTTGGTTTCATTGACCTGTTCTATTGTTTTTTAGTTTAAATTTCATTTATTTTTGGTCTAACCTTAATGTTTCCTTCTTTCTACTGGTTTGGAGTTTTGTTTGTTCTTCTTTTTTTGGGTATACAGTTAGGTTGTTTATTTGAGATTTTTCTTGTGTCTTGAGGTAGGCCTGTCTTGTCATACACCAAACAAAACAAAACACAAAAACAAACAAACAAATCAAAAATTTAATTGGTCCCAAGACAGTAATTCTTTATGATGGTCCATGTCATCTTAGGGAAAATTAATGAAGGAGATGAGATTTTCTTTAGATAATGAAATAAAAGGGACATGACTTTTTTTTAAAAAGGTGAAAGAAGCTTGTTCTGTGATCTTTCTTACTAAGAAGAAGCTATTTACAAGTGTTACTTTGCTCCGTTGGGATTCTGCCATCTAAGGGTTAAGTTTGATTTCTCCATGATATTGCATGGAGTTTATAGGGGGTAAATAATCCTGAGCCCAGGCATTTGGGAAATAAATGTGATATTGTACAAGCTGTATGCTATGACATTACTGCCACTCCAGATTCCCTGAGTGGGTATAATGTCTTGGTGCCAACAGTGGTGATGCGTCCTTGTATTGTCTGCTCAAGAGAACTACCATGTGAAATCAACTCAGTCAAGGAAAAGTATTGACAAAATAGATAAAATCTGGTTTGCGTAGAGAAATTCTAGACTGAGAGTTCCTGCTTTCTAATGAGACCCTTCCACTCAGGGAATGATTTCACTGTGCTTTACTGCTAGTGCCCCTTCCCTAATGGATCTATTTCTAAACCTAAAGAATGTTCTAGCTTTCACAAAGATTTTCCCAGGATAAGCCCAGTTCTTTGTACAGCTTCCTGGATGTCGTCTTCTATAACCGTAAATAAATTGGCCCTGTCAGGACACAGAGGAGCCTCAATGAACTCAAGAAGGTCTCTGGAGGCTCTCTAGGGGCAACTATTATTGTAATTTCAGTAAAATTATGGTTTTTAAATGGTTAGATTAAATGATTTTTTTTAAGTCTCACTAGCTCTAACATTCTATGAATAAATAGAATTTGTGGACAGGCCTGGAAACATGCTCATCACATTTCTCTGGGAAAATGCATTACAAATCCAAATAGACTCAATTAATGGACTTCTGGAATGCAGTTCATTAAGGTTGGGAATAGACTATGTGGGAAAGAAACATATAGGTTTTGGAAGAGAATATATTGGGTCCATGTTTGGCAGAACGTAGGAGTCCCTTTGTTACTCCAAATACTGAAATAAGCTTGAAGTCCCATTTGTTGGGGGCTGAGAGAGTTCCTGAATGCTTTGACTGACTTTGGTGATGATTTTTTTTTCTCTTTCTGTCTTATTGTTGCGATGATTATATTCACTCACAAAGAGAGTTATAAAAATAATAGAAACTGGAATACTGGCTTCATGAAAAAGGACTTAAATAATTTCTCTTATTAAGTATATGATGCTATAAAGAAACTTTAAAATATTCTTATTGAATTTGAAAGGATGTTGTATAGGTAGATAAATAGATAAAATATATATTGTACAAAAAGTGAGGACACATAATCAGCTAAACATGAATATTCTCAAAGGTAAACCAGCAAATAATTTTTACTATCCTTGAATATATGAGAATGATATGAGTGTGGAATTTATTTCCTAAACTTGGGAAATGAGAGTGTGAAATTAGTGGTCTAAAAGCTAAGAATGACACCAAATCTGGTTATGAAAAACAAGAGCTTTAAATGATGAACAGCTGCACATTTTTCTTTTAGACTTTTTGGGAATATATCCCACTCCCCTCTTCCTCTTTTTCCTTCTCAGATACTGTAAATCGCTAAGAGTTGAGGAGATGAGGCCAGATCCCAAAAGTGAAGACAGATAGTATGTGTTATGAGATAGTGATGTTCTGGGACCTAAGAATCATTAATGCTGTTAATAAAATTTTTGAATTGAGATGGGGAGAGCACCCAGCATGGCTAGATTAACCAACCTCAGAGACAGACTACAATACCAGTGATGTGAGGAGCTAATGGTAAGAATGCAATTGAAAAACCCAGCCATCATACAATGTATGGTCAATCTCCATTAACTATCCAGCAAGTGAAAGATTCTTTACAACAGGGATTCTTAATTGGGATTGCAAGAAGATGGGGTCATACACCCTGTGAAATAGAATATTTAGAATCATGAATCATTTGGGGGATGATTTTTACACCATGTACTGAACTTCAGAAATTCTAATATACACTTAAGGTTGTGTTTTGATTTTTCTGTTCTCCTTCTCCCCTGCTTCCACATTAAAGCAGTAATAATCATGTGTGTTGGAATGGGAGAAAGAAATCCTGACAACTACTGACTTATATGGAGAAAGAATGTATTTGAGAAGAATAGTTGCTGGAAACAAACTGGTTGGAAAAATTTCCTTTACTAGATATAAAACTTTGGTCACTCTGGTATCTCTAAAACCTAGTTTCTATATACATACCCACATCCTAATTTATTTTTGTTTGTTTCTTGTTTTATTTTGTTTGGTGTTGCTGCTTTGGGTATGTAACCAAGGTAACAATTCAATTCTCCCAGTCCTGGGATCATAATATGACCCTTGATGTGATTTTTATTGATTATCAGAATTTATTCTATCTTGAGGCTCTTTAGATCTGTCCACTGGTGCAATTTGGAATAGATAATTTTTTAGTAAATCTCTCCTCTACAAGACAAAATATTTTTAGTACTAACCATGAAGTTCAGTAGACAATACTAGTGACCAGAAAAGATAATGGCAATTCTTGATTATTGTACTTCAAATATATATTAAGTATATTTAATTATGCCAGCAAAAATAGATAAAAAATAAATAGCACAGAAAGGGAAAATAATGGGCTACTATTTTTAATTATACCAATGCACCTTTTGGAATAAGAAAAAAAATCAACCACATTTTGGCCTGTCAAAATAATTAATAATAATAATTACAATATCTGGTTTCAATCCCTAACTTCTGAAAAATTGAAATGACTTCATAGATATTATTTTTCTTTGTGCATTTATGTTCAATAGACAGCATGGTCAAATTTTTCATTGATATTT
Organism: Spilogale gracilis; assembly: GCA_004023965.1. Taxonomy (NCBI): domain Eukaryota; kingdom Metazoa; phylum Chordata; class Mammalia; order Carnivora; family Mephitidae; genus Spilogale; species Spilogale gracilis. Next base: position 18,336 of record PITA01015723.1, on the reverse strand, counting down.
GCTCATAAATGATCAAAAACAATTTTTTATTAATTTTCTTTTAGAATATTTCTTTTACATGCAGCAAGTCATATAAATTGTTAGAAAATGGTTAAGAGTTTTTAAAACTTTATTTTTTAGAACTTTTTTATTTTTTAGATTTATAGGAAAATTATGAATATGGCACAAAGAGTTCCCTTGTACCCACACCCAATTTCCCCTATGAACATCACACATTAGAATGGTACATTTAGTATAACTAATGAACTGACATATGCATTATTATTAACTAAAGCCCATACTTTTTCAAATCTCATTAGTTGTTTTTTCTTTCTTTCTTTCTTTCTTTCTTTCTTTCTTTCTTTCTTTCTTTCTTTCTTTTTTTTACTTAATGTCCTTTTTCTGTTAGGAAAAGCTATAAAAATAAGAATGCTAGGAGAAGTTCCAAATATAATTCCATTTCATAATACATTCAGGAAATTGCAAAACTATCATGTCTGTTTAGGCCAATTCTAGCAACTTTTAAATGATATATTCACAAAAAATTATAATTTCTATGATTGCATGGGAAAGCTTGAGATCACTTCTAATATAATGTATTTCTTTTCAACAGTCAATTTGAAATAATGATACCCCAGTGATTATCAAATTAAAGAAATAGAAATTGAGTTTGTAGTCTTGAGACAACCACCATGACCCCAAGTCTGTGTGTGTTGAGGGCTGCTGGTTCAACTGGGATTTCTCCAAATTAACTGCTATGTAGAACGCAATGCTTATTCAAAGATAAATATTAGACATGTGCCTACTTGTAGCTTATTCATATATTATTAAATTTCAACAGTACTAAGGACAGTTGTTTATACTTAACACTTAGGCCAACAACAAAAGTTTTTTTTTTTTCAAGGATGAGTACTGTGTCTTTTATGTTGTTTAAAAGCAGACATTTAGTTGATTTATTAATATCTTTAAATCTGCAGAAAATCCCTCATCCCCTTACTGACTGCACCCACCACTCTACACTTAGCAACTGACTGGACCCATCACTTCCCACAGCACAAAGATGCAAATCTCAGCTCCCTTCAACTGTTTTCATTAGAAATCTGTTTAATCTAAGCAAGCATTTTGCAAGTTTTTTTCCTAGCTTTTAAAAGTATAACTGACAAATACCATTGTAAGATGGTACAACATGATGGTCTGATACAGGTAAGCAATGTGAAAGAGTTCCCCCCATCAAATTTAAGAACATCCACTATCTCATATATTTACCTTTTTTTTTTTTTTTTTTGAGAACATTTAAGTTCTACTCCATTAGCAGATTTCAGTTATAAGATAACAGTGTCAACTATAGTCGCCATGTTTTACTTGAGACTTCAGACCTTATTCATCTTATAGTTGAAAGTTTGTAGCTTTTTACAAACTTATCTCCCAACCTCCAGTTTCTGGCAAATGCTTTCCTCTTCTGTTTCTCTGACTTGGCACTTTTCCCCCCTAGATTCCGCAAGTAAGTGATACTGTGTATTTTTCTGTTGGCTTATTTCACTTAACATAATGCCTTTCAGGTTGATCAGGATGATATTGTTGCAAATAACAGGATTTCCTTCTTTTTCAAGGTGTTGACATTCCATTGTTAAGTTTTGTAAATGTGCTGATGAAGCAGTAAAGGTCAGGCTCACAGGGTCTTGTCTTGGCGTCCTGACTGACACTCCCCACTCTCAGCCATCTTTCTCTTTCCCTTCAGAAGCAACACAAACCACTCCTGGCCCTGTCACTGCATGCATTCCTAGGTGTCTTACCATCTGCTTTTTCCACCATGGCAAAGATTAGCAATGACTTTTTAAATATCAATTCTTCCAATTAAAGGAATTCTCAGGCAAATGACACTTATCTGTTTCTTTGTAATTTTTTTCTCAAAGAGTAATTTTTCCCATAGGATTGTAGTTTCTAGAATATTATGTATCAGTAGTTGTCATCAGTCAAATTTGTGATTTTTACCTAAAAAAAAGTCAATGCTAAGAAATGAAATGTTTTCTTTCTCCTTTCGAGACTGATTGTAAACCTATTTCCAGAGTTGTCTCATATGTTTAAAAATCATTATACTTAAAGTGTTATTAAGCCCCTTTATTCACATTTTAGGGAAAGCAAAGGAAAAGCCGACATTCCTTAGAAACTCTTTTCATATTTATAAGCAACTATTAATAAATGTTTGGCTGTTTTTTCCTTTTTATATATAAATTATATAACTTTAATGTGTCAAACTTTCCCTCCTGCTTATCGTTTTCCAAAACTTTAATCATTCCTCTTATTCTTTTCTTAGCTTTCCTGCATTTACCTTTATTTGCATTTATTTTATTAACTGCGATTAAATAGTAATAATATACACAAATATTTTAATATTTTGGCTGCTTACAATATTCTATAAAAGCGTCTTAATCCTAATTACATTGAATTACTTCTAATTTGATAAAAGTACTTTAAGTGTCTTCCATGTTCCCATTTTGGTTATTTCCTTTATACAACAAATTTCCTGCTTTTGCTGGTTGCAGAGCAGGGTGTTTTCTATTTTTGCTTTTTAATTTTACTGTTCCCCAAGGCTTCCTTAACTGCATTTTTCTTGGGTAGACAACATCTTGTCTATGAATATTTAAGGCATGACTAAAGTATACCCACATAGCACTTGATTCATTAAGTGAGTTTTTTTTAATGAATATTTGGTTAATAAGTAACAAAGACAGTTTATAATATATCATTCCACAGCTTACTATCTAGAATTTTCTCAATGGAATATAATTCCAGAAATAATCTCTTCATATTTCTTTTTAAATTTATCACATTGTGGATCTCAAAGTTGTTGATAATAGCCAGTGAAATGCAATGCTCAAGAAAGGAGGTAAATAATGTTATCTGAATGCATTTGATAACTTTCTGGTTTACACTTTATTAGAGTCTCCTGACTGTCATAATATAATAATTCCCATTTGTGATGAGGAAGTTAGGGTTTATTGATGATCAAAAGTTTGGCCACTGTGGAATGAATAAGTGGTGGTATTCTTTTCTCCTTCTGCTCAAGTTATTTTTTTCCTGATTTTTGCAGAGCCCATAAGTTCAGAGACTGTAATTTGTTAATATATTTTGGCCCCCACATTTTAAAAGAATAATGTGTCAAATATTATTCTCAAAAAGATTTTCATATGAAACCAGCTCTATAGAAAATTTTCACCCCTTTCCCTTATTCACTCTTTTTTTTTTTTTTTTAAAGATTTTATTTATTTGACAGAGAGAAACACAGCCAGAGAGGGAACACAAGCAGGGGGAGTGAGAGAGGGAGAAGCAGGCTTCCTGCCGAACAGGGAGCCCGAAGTGGGACTCGATCCCGGGTCTCCGGGATCATGACCTGAGCGGAAGGCAGTCGCTTAACCAACTGAGCCACCCAGGCGCCCCCCTTATTCACTCTTATAATAGGGATGACTGCAACAATACATTCTTTCTACATGGTATTCTTACAACTCCACTTTGACACTGCCTCCATCACTGAGCAGGGTCTATAGTCTCTGCACTGGAATCTGGTTGTCAGTGATAGTAATACTTTGTGATTTTCTGTGCCAAATCATAAAAGGTGATATTTTTGCCTTGTTCTTAGTGGACATTCACTCAATCTAGTTACCATACTGTTAGGAAGCCCAAGCAGCTTGCAGAGAGGTCCACATCAAGAAATTCCAAAGGTCAAGTCATAGCTACACATGACTGAACTCCCAGCCAATAACCAGTCCCAACTTGCCAGCCATGGAAGGGAGCCATCTTGGAAGTGACCCTGTAGTCCTCAGTTGAGCTGATGCCACATGGAGCAGAGGGAAGTCTTCCACACAGACCCCTGGGGGAATTGGAGATATGAAAGCTAAATACTGCTGTATTTCTAAGCCACTATGTTGCCTAGTGATTTGTTGTTCAACAGCAAATAAGTAGAACAAGTGTAAATTATTCTTTTTGATTCATGGAAAACATCTAAAAATCATTTTCATTATGCTATAGTTCTGAAAGTTTCCTTCCATTGAATGAACTTAGACCTAATATGATAAAAAACAAACAAACAAACAAAAAACCCTCCAAAAATTTCTCAACCCCAGGAAGGCTTGCATAAATCCAAAATCATTTTTGATTGTAGTTTTGTACTTATCCTGATCTATTATACAACTTGGTTGTCTGCTTTGAGAAGAAACATTTAGAAAAAAAGAAATTAGTTTATTTTCTCTGGACTTGCTACAATAGTATGAATAGGGTAAGTAAGCTTTGGACTATTTAACATTTTAACAAGAATCTATTTGAACCTCAGACTATTCCATTAGTACACATAATCTTACTTCTATTAATTCTATACTTGAATAGGTGTATGATTAACTTGTGGATTCTTCCTTCTACCAAATCTACTTTCTTTAACACAGAGTTTATCTCTTTTCAGTCCATTTTTTAAATATCATATTCACAAATTTCTTAGTTTTACTTTTTAATTTTTTTCTCCATTTTTTTAGTGTTCCTATGATAATTGTTCACAGTCATGGTTATTCAGGCATAGATATCCATTTGACAAGCTTGTAAAATCATCAGTTATAGTGTTCATCTGCATATTTTAGCATAGCATAAGTAGACCATATTCTGCAATTGTATTGAATAATAAATATATGACTCATTCCAAAGGGGTCGGTGGAAAGGAACTCAGGAAAATCACACAGGTGGCTTCACTTTATTATTACCTTCTGAGGGTCTATATTCTGGAAACACTAAGCCTTAGTGTCTAGTGTCACAACTGTCTTAACCTTCATTTCCTTTCCTTGGAAAATTAAAGTGTAAATGGGGACTTGGGCATAAGTAATTTACTTAGGAAGTATCCTTAGGTAATGGGTATGGGGACTGAAGGCGTGTAACCTGGAAGGAGGGAAAGGAACAATAGGAGTCATTTATCAGTTTGGTATTGCTGTAGCTATAAGAGCTCAATTCTTCTGAGAGCTTCTGATAAACAATTTAGAAGGTACACACCCATTGGCTCATCAGACTTCATTCCAGACATATAAATTCAAAGAAAGAGATGATAAAGAATTTCAAGACAGCTAAGCAGGGCACTAAACCCAGGACTCTGTGTGACTGCACTGGTTACACAGCCATGTAACTGGTCCTGCTTATGATCTTTGAGAAGTGGCAATAAAAGCTGGGGATGCTTGGTTGTCTTAAGGCAAATCAGAGACTGAAGGTGCGAACCCAGGATCTGGGAATCCAAGGGTGTCATAAGTATATGAACTCATGAACATTTAGGAAGACACACATTCTCAGGGAAGCATTTAAATGCAAGCAGCTTAGAAAGCAGCAATTCAATGTACAGTCACCTAACTAATGAAAAAGCATTTGGGTTACACCTGGATTAAAACAACATTAGTTTTTGGAACAGCTTTAACATATTTCAACTCATGTGAAGTTGTTGATGAAAAATTCTTGAGTCTAAACACTTTGCTTCTTTGTCTTACTTCTTCATCCTATATTAATATTGCATTAGACAGATAGGGTTGCCATAACAAAAATACCAGAGTCCAGGTTTCTTAAAGTCCAGGTTGCTTAAACAGAAATTGTTTCTGACAATTCTGGAGACCAGGATCCAAGATCAAGGTGCCAGCTGACTTGGTTCTGGTGAGAGCAGTCTTCCCCATTTACAGATGGCTATTTTTTTTTTTTTTGCTATATCCTCACATAACTTTTCTTCAGTGCATGCACATAGGGAGTGTGTGAGAGAGAGACAGAAAGAGAGAAAGATATTTTCCTTTATTTCACCCTAAAGATTTGTTTATTTTAGAGACAGAGAGAGAGAGGGCACGAGTAGAAAGGGCAGAGAGTGAGGGAGAGGGAATCTCAAGCAGCCTCACCACTGAACATGAAGCCAAACATAGGGCTTGATCTCAGGACCCCAAGATCATGACCTGTGACAAAACCAAGAGTTGGACACTTAACCAACTGTACCTTTTCTCATAAGACCATTAATCTTATCCTACGAGGATCCATCATTTGACCTCATTTAACCTTAATTACCTCCTAAAAGCCCTATCTCCAAATACAATCACACTGAGGAATCAGGGAGCTAGGGCTTTAACATACAAATTTAGAGGGGACACAATTTAGTCCATAGAAAAAATATTTTTTAAAATCCTAAGTGATGAGGGGTGCCCCAGGTGGCTCAGCCGGTTAAGCACTTGACTATTGATTTCAGCTAAAGTCATGATCTCAGGGTCCTGGGATAAAGCCCCAAGTTGGGCTCCATGTCCAGCGGTGAGCCTGCTTGAGATTTTCTCTGTCCCTCTGCCCCTTCTCCCTCCCTCTCTAAAAAATTAACAATAATAAATAAAATAAATAAGATCCTAAGTGTTGAATTATTTATTTATTCACATTCAATTTAATGTTTTATTTGGCTCACTTTTCAAACTTACCTCAGTAATTGAAGTTCTTATTCTATAGAGTTGATACTTACTCACTTTTATTACCATCCCATGCCCCTATACTTATTTAGATCCTTCTCTCTTGCCATGGAAAAACATGGACTCCAAAATTTGCCCCAAACTCAAATATATCAATATGCCAATGAGATGAGATCGGGTGCATTTAGAGTGTATGGTCATAGACAATATGTTAATCTGAATAAACAGTTCTTCCATATTTCAAGATTACATCATTGAGAGACAGTTTGGGCTATAATAGTAATAGTTTTCTGTTTCCAAAGAGGCGTACAGACAGCAAACAAGCTGTCTCTTTTAATCTCTTCTAAGCAGTTGATGCTAGAAATTTGGCGTTCAGTTCTGGGTGCTGCACTGAGAGGGACATTGATTCACTGACATCTGTTTAGTAGGGATGGTGAATGGCTTTAGAGCATGATCTCTGAGAAACTTTTGAAACTCTCAGAAGAAAAAAGGATACGGGGGTTATCTCTCTGATTTTAAATGTTAAAGTCTTATGAAATAAAGAGAAATTAGACAATCCTGAGTACCCTAAAAAACAAACTTGTATTAATGGATAGATGTGGGTGGAAGGCAAATTAGTTTAAGGAAGAAATTTTGAACTGACAGAGTTGTGCAAAAGGCGGAGTTCTCTGAATCATGATGTCAGAAGCTTTTCCTTATTGACAGTATACATGCAGGGGAAGAATATTTTATCCATGATCATAGGCCAAGATTAAATTTGTCCAACACACTGGAATTGAGCTTGAATAGCAAGGAATGGTTCTTATATTGTGAGGCACCATTTGGTGCTCTGAGAAGGTTTATTTCCTGTTATGAAGTCTATGTTAAGGAATGCATAAGATCTGTGTTCATTTTCTAGGTATGTCATAACATGGTACCACAAACTTAGGTGGTATTGCATAACTGAAATTCATTATCTCAGAGTTCTAGAATCTAGAAGTCCAAAAACAAGGTGTTGGATCATGCTCTTTCTGAGGTGTGTAAGGAAGAGAATTTTCTTGCTTCTTACAGTTTCTGATGGTTCCCGTCAACCACGGGCATTCATTGGCTTGCAGGCTATCTTTGTGTCTGTTGTCACATGATATTTCTCTTCCCGCAATGACATCAGTCATTTTTAATTGAGCCCACTCTAATGAACACAACTTGACTACACCTAGAAGACCCTATTCCTAAATAATTTCACATTCATAGGCATCAGGGGTTATTTGGAGGACACAATTCAACCTGTAACAGTGACCCAATGAGGCTGACAAACTGCACTTTGATCCTGGCTCTGTCCCTGCCATGCTCATCTATGGAAGCAAGTTGATTTACCTCTTGAAACTTCAGTTTCTGTAAAACGAAAGCAGTAACTTTCTCTGGACAGGGTCTTATTTGACTATATAAAGACTTGGCATGTAGGCATATGATCTCAAAAGCTTCATATATGGGTAACTATTCTGCAACTCTCTCAATATAAGTGTCTCCAATTGATAACTTCTTTTTTCTTTTGAGCATAATTAAAGCATGAACTGCCTAATTTCCAGCTGGTATGAAAAATCTCATGAACATTAGCTACAAAAGGCCGAAAGACAGGATCTACAAAGAGAACATGTGAAACAGTACAGATTTATTTCATTTTACAGGAGTCTGAGAAAATGAGCTAACTTAGTCAACACCATCTACCCAGTCCACATGAGGAAAAGAAAAACACAAGGAAACTGTTTTAAGAATTTATTCTAAGATTTATGATCTAATTTTTCACTATGACAGTCACTTTGTTCCCACAACATCCTATTCAAAGACTTTCTGGTGACCTAAATCTGTCATTTTCTCTTAACAGGCCCTTGTTTTCCATCCTGTCCTTGATTTCCAGCTGCTTTTTGTGCTCACTGTTGATTACCGTCAGTGATAATTTGGGGAGGCATGCAACATGTTTCCAAACAAAGGGATGAATGGTCTGACATTTAAGGAAGGACTAAAAAAAGACATTTCAGTCTGGAACTATATAAGCTGGGAGGATGTGTTCTCCAAGTCTTAAAGTAATGGATTAGACTGAGAATGGCTAAAAACAATCTTGAAAAAGAAGAACAAAGTTGAAGGACTCATACTTCCTGGCTTTAAAACTTACTACAAAGCCATAGCAATCAAGATGGTATGGTACTAGAATAGACATATAAATTAATGGACCAGAATTAGAGTCCAGAAATAAACTTATATCATGATAAATGTATTTTCAACAAGGGTGCTAGGACAATTCAGTGGGAGAAAGAATCATCTTTTTAACAAATGATACCTGTAGGGACAATGGAATGTCCACATGCAAAAGAGTGAGATTGGAGCTCTCCCTCACAATTATTTGCAAACATGAGCTCCAAATGGATCACAGACCTAAATGTAGGAACTAATCTAGAAAGCTCTTTGAAGAAAACAGGAGTAAGCCTTAAGACCTTAAGTAAGGCAATGGTTTCTTTGACATCACACCAAAAACACAGGACCTAAAAGAAAAAAAAGTAGATACATGTGCTTCATCATAATAAAACATTTTTGTGCTGCAAATGATACCCACAAGAAATGAAAACACAACCTATAGAATGGGAGAAGACATTTGCATATCATATGTCTGATAAAAGACTTATATCCAGAATATATAAAGAATTCTGACAACTCAATAATATAATGGCAAACAGACCAGTTTACAAGTAGGCAAAGAATTTGAACAGACTTTTAGCTCAAAAAGGTATACCAATGACCAATGCGAACATGATAAAATTTCATTAGTCAGTAGGGAAATGCCAATCAAAACCATGGTGAGATGCCACTTTACACTTGCTAGGGTAGCTATAATTTAAAAAAAAGATGGAAAAAGTGAGCTTAGTGAGAAAAGGAGGATGGCAGAGAGGTCTGAGCCCTGGAAATCAAGGATGATTTCACTGGGCATAAGGATGTTACACTGGAGACAGATGAGTAGAAACAGAGACAGAAGTTCCAGCCAACCTGCTGAAGCCAATACAAATACCCAGAGTATGAGTCATTAATCAGACACCTTCCACATGCCCTGTGGTCAGGCAAAAACATGAGAGACCCAGCAGAAATTATCTCCTGACAGTATATTGTGACCTTGCTAATTTTACTTCTTAGCCCTAGTTGAGGGGGATATGGGGACTTTGAAATATACCCAGTCACGTTGCCTGTGAATAAAGATGATTTTCCTTCTTTCTTTTCAATACTTATGTTTCTTTCTTACTTACTTTCCTTTTCTAAGAATTCATAACCTAGAACCTCCAGTATGATGTTGAAAAAAAATGTGAGAGGATATTCTTGTCCTGTTCTCATTCTTGGCAGGATTGAGTTCAGTCTGTCACTCTCAAGTACAATATTATTGTAAGTATTTTATACTGTTCTTTACAGATAGAAGTTTCCTTCTGTTCTTAGTTTGCTGATTTTATCATGAATGAGGGTTCAGTTTTGTCAGATGTTTTTACCTGCATCTCTAGAAATGATATAATTTTTCTATTTTAATTATTAATGTTGCAAATTATATTTGTTTTCACCAAAATGTAAAACTAACTTTATATTTCTGCAATAAGGCACATTTAGGTATGATGCACCATTCTTTATATATTGTTGAATTTGATTTGATATTTTCTTAAAAATTTTGTGGTTATCTTCATGAGGACCATTATTCTATAATTTTCTTTTTTTCTAATGCACACTTGGTTTTGGTATCAGGATAATTCTGGCCCCATAAATGCATTAAGAAGCAAGTGTTCCTTCCTCAATTTCCTGAAAGTTTATGTCAAATTGATTTTTTAAAAATTTTAAATGTTTGGTAAAATTCACCTGTAAACCTGGACCCCCACCCCAAAAAGGGAAAGTAGAAAAGTTGACAAATGTGAAAAAGTGGAAACCCTCCCTATGCAGCTGGTGGCAGTGTGAAATGGTATAGCCACTTGGGAGAATGGTTTGACAGTTTCTCAAAATAGAATTACTCTATGACTCAGTCATTCCACTCTTAGGGACATATCCCAGGAGAACTGAAAACATATGACCAGACAAAAACTTATGCATGGACATTCACAATAGCATTAGTCATAGGAACCTCAAGTTGGAAACAACCCAAAAGTCTACAATTGGTGGATAAACAAACAAAATGTGGTATAGCTATACAATTGAAATTTACTTGAATTGAATGTAGTAAATAAGAATGAAGTGCTGATAACATGCTACAACATGAATGAACCTTGTAAACATTATGCTAAGTGAAAAAAGCCAGTCATCAAGACCACATATTGTGTGATTCAACTTGTATGAAGAGTGTAGAATGGGCAAAGGTATGGAGACAAAAAGTAGATTCCTGTTTGGCTAGAACTGGTGACAGAGAGGGGTAGGGGATGGCTGCTGATGGGTATAGAATTTCCTTTGAGGATAATGAAAATATTCTAAAATCAGATGATAATCACACAACTCTGTGCTATTGCATAATTTAAACAGGTAAACTCAATGAAACTTTTAAATAAAAGCAGTGTATTGTTTATAGGATAGTACAGAAAGGAAAATGAAGAAATAATGTGCAAATTGAGTTCTGAAAAATGTTAAAGAATTAACTAGGTGAAGAGCAACTGAACAGACTGAAGCAACAGTATAGACAAATCTTGCCATAGGAAAGATTGCACTGAAGGCTGTGGTAGGCAGAATGCTATGCTGGTCCCCAGAGCCCCAGAGTGGCCACCCTGATGTTTATACCCTGTGCTGTCTCCACCCAGGGAGTGTGGGAAGACCTATGGCTTACTTCCAGCCAATAGAGTATGACAAAGGTGAAGAGATTGTCTAGATGTGATTGAAGTCCCAAGTTAGTTAATTTGAGTTAATCAAAGTGAAATTATCCTAAATAGGCCTGACTTAATTAGATGAAAACTTATAACAGAGGGCCTGGGGACTTTCTGAGGAGAGAAACTCTCTCTCTGTTGCTGTCTTTGAGGAAAGAAAGCAGCCTGTTTTGAGAAGGCCTCTGGAGAGAGCCATGCGGCCCAGAACTGGAAGGGGCTTCTAGGAACTTAAAGCCAGCAAGAAAACAGGGATCTAACTCTAGATGCAAGGAAATAAATTTTGTCAACAACACAAATGAACTTGCAATTTGGTTCTTCCCCATTCATTCTATAGATGAAAATGCAGCCCAACTGCCCCTTTGACTGCAGCCTGGTGAGACCTTAAGGCAGAGGGCTGAACTCAAGTGTGACTAATGTCCCAGCCCACAGGAACTTTGAGATAATATACGTGTGTGGTTGCAAGCTGCCAAATTAGTGGTAATTTTTATGCAGCAAATAAAACAGAATAATGTTATAGAGCTTTAGGAATGGGGTGATAGGAAACAGGGGGTATGGGAGTGTGGGAGAATGGAATAAGACATGGCAGAGAGGGGCATGGTCAGATCAAATAATTTCTTTTACAGGCAAGTGAGAAACCATAGCTGGTTTCTGAACAGGTGATAGGATATGATTCCAGGAAAAATTTTAAAAGATTCTCTGGCAGTTTTCTAGAGACGGGCAAGATGGGATTGGAGTTGGGCAAGACGAAAGTCATGGATGTTTAGAATACTCATAGTTCCAGTGAGGAATTTAATTAGGCAGTAACTTTTAAGGTAGGACAATGACTGAGGAGGAAAGCTTTGTTGACTGAGTACAGGATGAGGTGGACATTCAAAGCTGGAACTATTTGGGATTCATTTCACTGACTGGAGCAACATCATACAAGACATCTATGTTTCCTATTATGAAGAATTGTGAGTCTATATCTCTCAATTGAAATGTCTCTTTCCAAAAGCATCCAGAAACTGTTAAGAGAATCTTCTCTGGCACCATCCCAGGCCTCATCACTCTCCAGTGTGACTCTATCAAACATCTTTCTCTTTTGAAATGGATTTTTCTTATATATGATCCACTATGTGGCTTTTTTTTTTAAAGATTTTATTTATTTATTTGACAGAGAGAGAGATCACAAGTAGGCAGAGAAGCAGGCAGAGAGAGAGGTGGAAGCAGGCTCCCTGCGGGGCTCGATCCCAGGACCCTGAGATCATGACCTGAGCCGAAGGCAGAGGCTTTAACCTACTGAGCCACCCAGGTGCCCAACTATGTGGCTTTTTCAACTCTCTTTTCTTCATTATGTCCCTGGCTTTCTGACTCCTCTTTCTCTTTCTGCCCACTAGCTGTGGACAAGCATCAATATTTTCCAAACCACCATGGTAGAATTCTGAGGCATCTTTAACTTTTCCCTGTCCCTCAGTTCCTTTTATTTTTTTTAAGATTTATTTATTTAATTATTTGACAGAGAGAGAGAGAGAGAGAGAGAGAGAGAGAGAGAGAGAGAGAGAGCTCGCACAAGCAGGGGGAGCAGCAGGCAGAGGGATACAGAGAAGCAGCCTCCCTGGACCTTCGGGTCATGACCCGAGTTCAAGGCATATGCATAACTGATTGAACCACCCCAGCACCCTCCCTGTCCCTCAGTTCTGATATCAACATTTTTTTTTATCATACTTAGACTCACATATTTTGCAGTCACATTTTGGAGAGGTATGAGAGATCATGACACTAGTTCAACAACCCTTATTTTACAGATAAAGATTCTGAGCCTCGTGGGGCAAGCCAGGCTTTTACATCCTTTCTTGTTCTTCTCCTTTTTTAATCTCCATGATGATCATTACAGGCTAATTTATTACCTTTTATTTAGATTATTGCCATAGATTCCCATATTATATGCCAATCTTCCTGAAATTGTTCTTTAGTTATTTGCTAATTAATTATTCTATTAAGATGTTATTAATTCACATAATAAATACTTCTTGAACATTCCTTTTGTTCTAGCTGTTTTCTAAACTCTAGAGTGAACATGACAGAGTCAGGGTATCCATATTGCATTAAATGTATTTTTCAACTCCTTATACAGAAGACAAATGGCAAATAAACAACAATAAAATATATGTGTCCCTGTGTGAGAAGAGGTATGTTAGGTAATGCTATGAAGAAAACCAAAGCAGGGTATAAAAGTATAGAATAATAGAACCCCTATTTGAGGAACATGCTGAACAGTGCAAGAATGAAGTGAGGGACCCAGCTAAATAAAGATCTGGAGGAAAGGCATGGCAGTAGTAATTCACTAGGCAGAAAGTACGAAGGTCCTAACACAGGAAAGTCTTGATACATTTGACAAAGAGGAAGAAAGTCATTATGGCTGGAGTAGAGGAAGCAAGGTGATAACTGGTAGGAAATAATGTTAGAGAAGGAACAAAACGGCCAGGTCATTAAAGGCGGCCCAACCTGTTCAAACATACTTCCTCATGTTTCAGTTAATAAAATTCAGTCTCCCTGAATCAAGGCTCTCCATTACTAATTTTATGTGAATTTGTCCAACTTTATCTTTCATAGCTCTCTTACCTGAATTATTAGTCTGACTAGTCTATTCATTAGACACTAAATTATTCTGCATGGCTTTGCTATGAGAATGTTCTCCCCCCCGCCCCCTTGAAATGGCAGGATCAATAGGGTCTAGTTCAAATCTCTTCAAAGGATCCTCCTAATTGGAAAGTTCTGCTTGTCAGTGCCATTATAAACTTTTATCTTCTTTACATTAGACTGTGTGTGTGTGTGTGTGTGTGTGTGTGTGCATTGTCTTTTCTATAATGTATTCCAAGCTTTTAGAGACTTGCTCATCATAGTTTTGTATCCCCTTTGTATCTTGGGTAGGTAGAGCCTTACAGAAATTAAAATATGATTTAAAAGTGACTTGATTAAAGAATCACGTGTAATAGCATTGAAAGAAAAATTATTGCAAAGTTTCATGTCTTCATTTCTGCAGGATAAAATGGGATACTGATATAAACATACAATATAGTTTACTTTTATTTTTTATTTTATTACTTTCCAATAACATTGTCCAATAATATTGGGATGTTTGTTCATTCATTCACATTTTATTTTATTTATTTATTTGACAAATATTTATTGCATATCATGGTAAGAGTTGGGGAAATAAAAACAAAACAAAAAGATCAAAGTGGAGATAGCTCCAACCTTCATGGAACTTAAAGTACATAGGATGGTTTATTTTAATGGGAGTTGTATATGTGTTTGTGATTGTTAAATCAGAGGCAGTGTAATATAGTGGAAAGAGGGAAACAAACTAGCATTTAATGAATAACTTCTATTAAAAGCCTATGTCATCTCATTTCATACCTCTCACTATAGTGTGCCATCTTATGTCATGAATACATAGATGTACATGTTTACCATTTTTAAACAATTATTTATAAAGTTAATCTGGAAGGACAATGTCAGTATATCTCCTAATTATAAAATCAACTCATACATTATTCAACAATAAATATTTGTTCAAGGATTTACTACCAGACGTGGGGAGGTGGGTCATCTAGTAAATGAAATGGGCAATAGTCCTGCTCTCACAGAGATTGTCTTTGAGTAGTTGTAACGATTTTAAATTAGAACTATGAATACACTGTTTTAGTATTAACTAGAGTTAGTCTTCTTGGCAAAGAAGAGATATCCTTTCTTCTGTGGAAACAAGATTCTCGGATCTGTAGTCCATAAATCAGTGAGGACGGCTCTGCAGTACCAGGAAGGTCAGTGAGACAGCCATGTCCACCCATGCTTGGGTGTCCAAGAGAGCTGCAGAATATGGATCTTATGCCCAAGATAAAATTTGTCTTTCACCCCATTTCATAATAAATGTAACATTAAAACAGAAGAGAGGATTTATATAAATAGATATTTGCCCACTCCTTTCTTTAAATGTTGGAAAGTTATGTTTGTTAAAATGTTTTTGTGGGGTGGTATACAAATTGCAATCTGTTTTTATTTATTTTTTTATTATTTTTTTTATTTCTTTAAAAGATTTTATTTATTTGACAGAGAGAAACACAGCCAGGGAGGGAACACAAGCAGGGGGAGTGAGAGAGGGAGAAGCAGGCTTCCTGCCGAGCAGGGAGTCCAATGTGGGACTTGATCCCGGGTCTCCGGGATCATGACCTGAGCTGAAGGCAGTTGCTTAACCAACTGAGCCACCCAGGTGCCCTCGTTTTTATTTTTTAATTTTAATTTAAATTTTAGGTAGTTAACATACTTCTAGATTGTTAGTTATCTGATATTTAGATTGCTAGTTATCTGATACCAATTATATTAATGAAAGAATGCCATAAAAGTATCAGGAAGAATGGTCTAGTTTTTTTCCAAATGTGATAAATTCTTACTTCCTTCAACAAGAAACATTCTTTCAACACTTTTCATTTGCAGGACTAGACTGTATAAACTAATCTATCATTTATGAATCTCCTTTTGTAAATAATGAAACTGTAGAAACTGTAGACACCTAACAATAATACGCATTTCTTCTGAGAGTTCTCATGTTCTCAAAAGGTTTTATCAGTGCTATTGTTGACAAGGAAATTGTACAGCTTGCTACAAACTCACCACGGAAATTGAAATCGATTTTTCCTCAAGGCTTCTTGAGTCATCTTTTAAGACCTGCTATAACCTTGATGCTCCCAAATCAATCTACAAAAGTTTTTGCCCACTTCGTTTCTTTTTCTGTTTTTCTTATTCTTATTCCTTTCTCTTTTCTCCCAAATTGTGAGTTTTCTTGCTTGTCATTTTGTTAAAAGCATGCATACCAAGTTTAAACATCAAACATTATGAAATAAAGAACTATAACCAAAAGTATCATTTGCACAAAAACATCACTAGGATTTTGGTGTAATATTCTGTGATCTGTAGCTCTGTATTTCATTTACTATTATTTCATGAATATCAACAAAGATCTATGTCGCAATTGTAATTACAATACAGTTGTTTGTATATTTGTGCATATTTGATTATTTCCCACGTACAACCAAGGACCATATCTCTGGTTTCAGAAGGAACTCATGATCTTCAACTGAAACAATGGGATAATTATTATGAAATATTGCTTCCATGACATAATTTTCAAACAATGTTTAACAAATAATGCTTTGATATTTTTAAAGATATCATTTTCCAGTAGAAAATATTTGGTTAAGTGTGACATACACAACATATATTGGGGTTGGGTGAATTTCTAGAGGTCATTTAAGTGTTGTGTAATATAAAGTTGTTTTTACCCTGGTTCACTGGTTCTTAATCCTGGCTGCAAATGACACACATACCTTGAATTTTGAAAAATAACCGTATTTAGATTGCATCCTGAACCCAGGAGAATAAATCTTTGAATGAAACCAAGGCTTCTGCTGGTTTTAAAAGCTCCTAAGTTGGGTCACGTGGGTGGCTCAGTCAGCTGAGCATCTGCTTTTGGCTCTGGTTACAGTCTCAGGGGCTTGTGATCCAGTCCCATATCAGGCTCCTTGCTCAGCGGGGAACCTGCTTCTCTCTCTCTCACACACAGCCAGAGAGGGAACACAAGCAGGGGGAGTGAGACAGGGAGAAGCAGGCTTCCCACTGAGCAGGGAGCCCCACGCGAGGCTCGATCCAGGGTCGTGGGGATCATGACCTGAGTGGAAGGCAGAGGCTTAACGACTGAGCCACCCAGGTGCCCCCCTGCTCTCTCTCTCTGCCTGTAGCTCCATCTCTCTCTCTCAATCTGACAAATAAATAAAAGCCTTAAAAAATAATAAAATAAAATAAGATAAAATAAAAGCTCCTAAGTGGGGGCACCTGGGTAGTGGAATCAGTTAAGCACTGACTCTGTTGTGCGTGGGACTCTGCGCTCAGCACGGAGTCTGCTTTGGTTTCTCTTTCCCTCACCCTCTGCCCCTCACCCCCACTCTCTCGCTAAGATAAATCAATCTTTTTTAAAAATTAAAAGCTCCTAAATGAATGTGAAAATTGAAGGTTGAGAATCACGGAGTGTGATTCCAAAGTAATTGGGATCTGTAGTATACATACTACAAAGCTAGATAAATAATAGCACCTTTTATTTTGGGGAGAATGGAAGTTCATCTTAAAATAGGGGAAATACGCATACATATACTGCACACAGAGTTTGTTCATTCTAGAATCTTCTTGGTATGCCACTTACCGCTGAGCATTCTCTGAAAATCAAGTTTAATGCTAATGGATGGTTTGAAAAGAACAACTTCCAGCTATTTCTCCTTTTACCTGGGGACAAACCACCATGGTTTTCATTGAAGGCTCAAAGCTAGGTTTGTGGATTTTTTTATTCCAAGTGGAACATTTTCATAATGTAGTATTTTGTACTAGCCAAATTAAAGTTATGGTATGGGCTTCCTTTAATAGAGACCAAAGTGTAAGAAGGAAAGGAAAACAGGAAAGATGAGAGGGAGTTTATTGTCATTTCCAGTGACTGAAAACTCAATTTTGATATAAATGGTACCTCAAAGCTGTAGAGACAGTATCATATATTTCATTTTCCCACGGTAAAGAAAGAAATGGAAATATGTCTGCTCGCACAAACCTCAAAGCATACAAATTTATAAGCATCCAAAAAGGGTGACTTCCATTGAAAAAGAATCTATAGAAAGCGATGTTTCCCTGGGACACTGAAAAGTTACAGGCAAAAATGTTTCACAGGCATGTTGATATTTTTTGGTATTTCTTGTATTTTACTTAATCACAAAATGATCATTGAAGATCTGAATAGACCTATATCTAGTAACGAGATTGAAGCAGTGATCAAAAAACTCCCTAAAAACAAGAGTCCAGGCCCAGACGGATTCCCTGGGGAATTCTACCAAACATTCAAAGAAGAAATAACACCTATTCTCCTGAAGCTCTTTCAAAAAATAGAAAAGGAAGGAAAACTTCCAGACTCTTTCTATGAAGCCAGCATCACTCTAATCCCCAAACCAGACAAAGACCCCATCAAAAAGGAGAACTTCAGACCAATA
>PITA01015722.1:0-49059 GCA_004023965.1 Spilogale gracilis | reverse complement strand
CCCCCCGCCAGCTCTTCATCCTCATCCCCCACCCCAAAACAGACTCCAGAGCCCCTGCCCCCGTATCCCGCCTTCTGGGTCTGGCCCAGGGCCCGGGCCCCCAGTCCCCTGGGGTGGAAGAGCGGCTGTTGTTTACCCGCTTTAACAATAGTGCTCTGTGGTCTGGAACACCCCACTGTGTGTCCGCACCCCACGCCCGCTGCGGTCCGTGCCAGCCTCCACCCCCTCCAGAGCCGGGATCCAGCCCCGGGCTAGCCACGGGGGCGCCTGGGCCCCACAGGGCTGGGGACGGGCACCTGCGCCGCACATCCCCGAGCCGGGGTGGCTGCTTGCAAGCAGGCGGCCAGGGTCACGGCCAAGGAGCCGGCCCCACCCACCCCCGCCCGCTGCTGGGCACCTCCACCGCCCACAGCTACCTCCTCGTTGCTATAGCAGCGGCCACGCGGGAGCTGCCGGGAGGAGGGAGGCCTGCTGGGCAGGCGGCCAGAGGGCATCTGGTTACCTGCGGGCACAGCTTCAGCCCACCTGGGCACCCCACCAGGGGCCTGCAAGGGGGTCGAACCCTGGTCCCTTCAGATGAGCCCGGGGCCCCCATGCTCTTCCCGAGGGCTGGGTGCCCACTCTGGGCCTGAGCCACCTCTGGCTCCGTCGAGGGGAGAAGAGAACTGAAGATGGGACGGCCTGGCTCTGCCCAGTTGAGGCCACGGCAGTCCCGGCTAAGAGGGGACAGGCGACACTCACAGATGGAGAAGCCCGGGCACAGAGGTCCTCGGTTTCTACCCTTCAAACCAAGCCTTCCGGGGTGCACCCCCCGCCGAGAAGTCCACAGCATGCAGAGCAAACCTCTGTTGGCCGAGACCGCAGGTCTAACCCTGAAGCCCCAGACCCTCCCCAGGAAGTAGGGGGCCAGCCCCAGCCCCTGCCCCCGGCACAAGCCCAGCAAGGCCTTAGCCGTCCTGGAGGAAGAATTTTGATTTGCTGTGGCCTCAGGCCAAGGACCTCCATGTGGTCTGACCAGTCCCTGGTAGTGCCCCTGGGCAAGGGCACAGGAACATTCTAGGGAAGGCCTGACCTAGCAGGTGGGGGCCACTCCTGGCTGGAGGGCAGTGGATATCCCCACCTGCTTGCCAGGTGCCCCGCAAGCTCCTGCTCCCGTCCCTGAGCCTCCAGATCCACTGTGGCTACCGAGGCCATCGTTCCAATCTCTTCCCCCAGGTCCTGGGGGGCCCCTGCCAAGAACCCTGGGGCTAATGCTAAGGCATGCCCACTTCCCACTCTCCTTTCCCCCGAGGAGCCCTGCCCCGGTGTCCCCAGTAACCCAGAATCTGCAGCAAGGGCAGCTGCACCAGAGGCCGCGGGCCTGATCCATGGCACACAGGGCCGGCCAGCCCCAGGCCCGCAGGCAGGAAGTGCCCTCAAGCCTGGTTCCCTGCTGGGCTCAGGTGCCCAGGGGACTCCTGCCAGGCCACCCTGCCCGGTCTGCAGGCCCAGGTTTCTCACGCTGCACTTCAAAGCCCTTCTCAAGGAGGGACCCTGGCAAGCCCAAGGGGACTCCGAGTCAAGACCAAGAGGGTGAGGATGAGAGGATGCTTCCTCCTCAGGCCCCCCACTCCAGACCCCAGCCTGCTCCGGCCTCATTGTGGAAAATCCCTAGGGCCCATTCAGAAACCAGAGCTGCCCAGGCCTCTCCGGTGCTGGGGCTGCTGCGGGCTGGGCAGGACAACAGCAGATGCCTTTCCCAGGGCAGGGGTGGCGAGTGAGGGCCCGCATGATGGCATCCCTAAGGCCTGAGGCTGGCTTCTCACCAGGGCTTCTGTCCCTGACAGCTGCGGTGTCCTGCACCCTCAGGCCCCTGGCTGCCCCAGGCACAGGGCCGAGGGCTGGGGTGCCTGGGGTCCCAGCTCCAAACAGCAGGACCGGGCTCCCAGAGGAGGCTGGGGCTGGCGTGTTCAGAGGGTGGATCGGGCCTGCCCCAAAGGACAAAAGGGTGCAGGGATGCAGAGTGGCCCCTGCTGGCACAGCAAGGACGTTCCCCGCGGTGAGAAAGCAGGAGCAAGGGTGAGGAGGAGGAGGAGAGGCGCCTGTCCAAGGGCAGAGGGGTGGTGCAGGGAGGGAAAGGGCAGAGTCCCTGCAGGGGCTCCGGGGGGCCTGGGCCCCGAAACCAAGGACCTTCTGGGCTGGACAGAGTCGCCCACGCCAGCTCTCTGTCCGGGAACGAGGGCCTCCCGCGAGCCCAGCGTCCTGGGGCCGCTCGACCCCCGACTCGAGCCGCTAGCCCCGAGGAGCGCGCCGCGCAGGGCGCCCATCGCGTGACTCAGCCGAGCGCCGAGACTGTCAGCGGGCGCGGGGAGCGGGGCGCGGGGCGCGGGGCCGGGCACGGCCGGGACCCCTCCCCGGAGGCCGGAGCCGGCAAGGGCGGGCGGGGTCCGGGCAGGGAGAGGGGCTCGGGCCCGCCGCCCCCAGGGCCCGCCCGGGGTCTGCGCGCGCCCGGCCCGGCCGCACGTGCGCGCGGAAAGCGCGCCGCTGCCCCCGTGCGCGCGACCTCCGGCTCGGGGCCGGCCCGGAGGCGCGCGGGGTCGCTCACCGGGCTCCGGCGCTTCAGCGTCACGTTCTTCCAGAGCAGCAGCTGGAGCTGGTGCAGGAAGCCCATGGCGGGGCCGCGCTCCGGCCGCCTTCGCGCCGCGGCCCGCTCCTCTGCGCGCCCCGCCGGCCCCGCCGCCCGCCGCCCGCCGCTCGGCAGCGCCCGCGCGGGGCGGGGTCTGGGGCGTCGGGGGCCCGGCAGCGCGCTGGCTCCGCCCCGGCCCCGCGCTGACAGCCGCTCGCGCCGCCCCCGCTTAAAGGAGCCGCGCGGCGCCCGCCGGCCGCCGGAGGGCCTGGGGGTCGGCCGCCGGAGGGCCTGGGGGTCGGCCGCCTCTCGCCGGGCGTCGAAGTGACGTGCCCCAGAGCTCGCATCTAACCCCGACTGCCACTTCTCCCAGGGGCATCGGGCCGGCGCGCGGCAGCCCCCGCTGGAATCCTCCCGCAGAGGCGCCCCGAGGTGGTCACTGGCCCCAGGGCGCCCTGAGGGGATGCTGGGGGTGGGGGTGGGGTGCACCCGCCCGCGCGGATGTGCTAGGGGCGGGAATTTCATCTGGACGTCGGAGCCAGGTCCGGGTCCCCCCGGTCACTGCCAAGGTGGAAGGGGGTAGCTGCCCACACGTGGGGAGGGGACAGCGCAGCCCAGGCTGGAGACCCCATCCCTGCAGGGCGTTCAGCGAGCCTTCGAGAAACAGCGTCCCGCCCCAAGCACGTGCTTCCCGACCCACGCGTCTTAAGGGAAGAGTGGGTGCTTGTGCGGGGGCGGGGGGGGGCGCACACGTGGGCTGTCCCACCGCTGTGAGAATTCCCTGTGTCCCTTGTGCATGAACCACTTGGTGACTAAGCGGCAGGACGGGCCTGGCCAGGCTCTGGCCTGGGGATGTGGTTCCCTGCAGGTGGGGGAGGCAGGGTGCTTGAGGAGACTCTGTGGGTGACTCCTTTTGCTCCCCAAATCCGAGAGCCAGTGGGGCCCCTTCAGATGGAACCTGGAGGGAAGTGAATGCCGCAGAGGCCTGGGTGCCTGGGGGAGCGAGGCTGCAGCGCTCCAAGGTGGCCAGCAGAGGACAGCAGAGGGCAGGCGACCCAGGAGGAACGCCGATGGTTCCTCCCCAACCTCGGTTTCCCGAACCGGCGCCAATAGGAGGGGCAGGCCAGCGGATGTCCAGTGTTCAGGGTGCACATCGGGGGTGCACATAGAGGGCTCCCCTAAGCTGAATGGCAGGCTACCTGCCCCTTCCCAGGTCCCTCTTTACAGTGGGGCAGGGCAGAGGCCGCACAATCCCACATCCTTTTTCCTGGTCAGCACATGGGGCTAGATCAGGCCAGGAAGTCACTGGCAGGCCTTTCCCACAACCCACTGTCAAGGGGGAGGGCAGCTTGCTGCCCGCGCCTGCCACCCACCCTCAGCTCGGGTAGGGACAAATCCTGACCTCTGCCCACGGGAGCAGCCCCGGAGGGGCCCGTATCTGCAGCACCAGCTTCTCTTCGCCCCCCCTACAGGCGGCCTGCCCCAGGGGTTCCCCTGGCTGCAGCAGCCTGCTCGGTATCCCCTGCTGCCCCTGTGGTCACCAACCACCTGGCAGAGCCGCACCCTACATCATAAACCAGATCCTGCCACAGCCCCGACATCCCTGCAGCCTGAAAATGAAATCCCAGGGTCTTCAGGACTAGACGCCGCTAATCCCCCACCCCGGCCGGGTTTCAGACCTTGGCTCCACCCGCCTCAGCCTTCTGAGGGTCAGGGGAGGCTCCCTGGTGCCCTGCCATTCATTTAACAGGGGTGAAGGAGGTTGGCAGGGACAGGCAGAGCGGTGTGGTGGAGGGTCACAGGGAGCCCAGAGGCCTTGGGGAGGAGCCGCAGGAGGGATGCACCAGGACAAGGAGGCCTGTACGGTGAGAGATGAAGTGGCCGGGGGAGGGCACATAGGCCAAGACTCAGCACGCGCCATTCTTGTCCTCCCTTTCTTTACTGATTGCTGCCCCTCGCAGAGACGAGGGCAACCAGGCTTGCTGGTCGTGGCATCCCCGGGGCCTGGCTGCAGCACACTGACCGGTACGTCTGCACAGTGCAAGCTAAGGGACCTCGGTGACAGAGGAGGTCTGGGGCCCCACTCTGTCCCCTGCAGACTGCAGGAGGGTCCTGCCTCTGTCCTCTCCCAGCCTATGTCTGAGACAGACTATCTCCCTGAGTTTTTGTTTTTAAGATTAAAAATTTTTTTTTAATCTACTTGACACAGAGAGAGAGAGATCACAAGTAGGCAGAGAGGCAGGCAGAGAGAGAGGGGGAAGCAGGCTCCCCGCTGAGCAGAGAGCCCGATGCGGCCTCGATCCCAGGACCCTGAAATCATGACCTGAGTCGAAGGCAGAGGCTTAACCCTCTGTGCTACCCAGGCGCCCCAGATCCCCCCGAGATTTTATCAAGGTGAGGAGGGAGGTCCTGGGGAGCCTGTATCTTTGATCAACAAGCCACATGCACCCCCCACAAACTCTCACCCACTCTCACCTTCTCCTCAAAATGCCTGCTCCAATGCCCACCAGCCTCCTTCTCCAGGCAGTCTTCCCAGACCAGCCCACTCCCCCCACCCCTTGCTTTCCAGCTTCGAACCCCAGCCTCCACACTATCCTGATGGTGGCCTGTGGGGACCGGATGCCCCGTGGTTTGATTTCCACACACAGCCTTCCACCCCGCCACCGGCGCCCAGTCATCCCTCTTACCACCACCACCACCACCCCACCACCCCCCGGCCAGAGCTCAGGCCCGGAACCAGGCCTCGAGGTCCTGGTACACCCGGCCCCGAGGCAGGTGGGGGTACTGGGCGCAGATGGCACAGAAGCGCTCCCTCCAGTCGGCAAACAGCCGCACACGGAGCCGGCCTCGCCAGGCCAGGTAGCGCTGGTAGCTGCTGGCGTTCATGCCCGCCAGGAAGGAGGCCAGCTCCTGGGCTGTGCCGAAGTCGTCCACGTGCACGAAGGCGTCAGCGGGTGCGAAGGCCTCGTAGTTGGCCCTCGGGGGCCCCAGCGCCACAGGAACCGTCCCGGCCGCCAGCCCGTTGCGCCAGAACTTCTCGGTGATGTAGTCTCGGTGCTGTGAGTTCTCGAAAGACAAGTAGAAGAGGTAGCGGGCCACGGTGGGGAGCAGGCAGTCGGCACACAGCGGCTTGCCGGTGGCTCGGCCGAACACGTCCACGCGCAGGTGGGGGGCCAGCCGCCGGTAGAGCTGCACGCGCCGCTGCCGCGCCTGGAAGTTGCTCACCACCCAGGCCGCCACCCCCTTCTTGGCAGCCGGAGGTGGCAGGGGGCCCTCGCGGGGCTCCAGCCGGCCATAGGGCACGAAGATATCCGAGTCTCGCCGGTAGCTCAGCACCCAGTTAAAGATGCCGCCGAGGCGGCCGAGGCCGTGGGTGTGGCTGGGCGACTCCATGGAGGCCCACACCCAGGGCTGTCCCTGCGGCCGGCGGGCCAGGGGCAGGCGGGCCCGCCGCGTCTGCAGCTCCCGGTGGTGGAAGACCACGGCATCCGCGCTGGCCAGCAGGCTGTGGTTGGTACTCAGGCGGCAGTGGGCCATGCCGTAGCGGGCACAGGTGTCGGTGGGCAGCTCAGGGGGCTGGGAGGCGAAGGGCCAGTGCCAGATGAGGATGACGAGCGGGGACGGGGGCGCAGGGACCCCCGTGGGGGCTGACCCGGGCTGCCGCAGGAGCCACAGGGCGGAAAGCATGGAGGCTCCGGCCAGGGCCCCCAAGGCCCGAAGCCTCCAGGAAGGGCTGCACCCTACACAGGACAGAGGAAGAGACGCTGTCTTCTCAGGGCCGCCTGTCGGGCCCCGTCCTCCCAGCCCACGTCTCCCTGAAGACCAGACACTCACCGGCAGCGTTCATCTACAGTGCCCACAACCAGCCGCCCAGGACGCCCAGGGACCTCAAATCACAGCAGCGGCTGGGCAGAGACGCTCTCCAACCACAGCTGCACCCCCACACGCAGCCAGACCCGGAGGCGCAGCCCTTTCATCTGCGGAGATGAGAGACAGCCGGCTATCTTCCTGCCCCTACCCCGCCCCTACCCCCGCCCTGGAGGGGACCCTGGCATCAACCACTGTCCTCACCCCACCTCCCACTCTGCTCCTCTGACTGCTGGGGAGAGGAGCCCAGTCCCATGCCCCCCACCCCTGCTCGGTTCGGGGAGGCCTGGGGATGACCTGCCAGGCAGGCAAGATGGGGAGACGCCCTCCCAGGTGGAGGTGGCCCCTGGACCAAAGGACCCCGCCGCTGCCAGCCCCCCAGACCGCAATGTTGGCGTGGAGCCCCCGGCCAGCACCGCCCCTCCCGTGGCGGCATCACCCGCTTGCCCTGCTCAGCGCCCGCCTGTGCCATCCCAGACCCTCGGGCTGCACCTGCGCCATGCTCGGCTCTCTGCCAAGAGGCTGAGGTTTCTCCCTCGGCTTCGAGGGGCTACCCCACCCCCACCTCAGCCCTGCCACCTTGTCCTAGAGTCCAGATTGCCGGGGGGCCGTCTCTGTCCTGGAGGCCAGGAGTGACAGTCCCCATGAGGCCACACAGCACAGGCCCATGCGGGGCAGACGCCAGGCTGGGCCTGGCCCCGGGGGGAGCTGCAGGGCCACTGTGCTTTCTTTCCTCACCCGAGGACACATGTCCAAGGCAGTCCCATGGTCCTGGCCAGCCTGGGACGAGCTGCTGACGGGATGCGAGCAGGGACCTGCCCTCCAGGACTCCAGGCCTCCTCCTTCAGGCCCCACAGCCCAGGATGGGGGTGGGGACAGAGAGGGGGCTTTCCAGACTGGAAAGGGAAGGAGTCGCTGTGTCCCTGACCCTGGCAGGTAGGGGCTGGCGCGTGGTCCGGGAAAGAGGGCAGGAGTCCAGAGGCCTTCTCCTTTCCCCACCCCTGCCGTCTGACCAGCCCTGGGGGCCCAGGCCTGGAGGTCAAGTTCCTTCCCCTTCTGCTCTAGTTCCTCTGAGCCGGAGAAAGAGCAAGTCAGCACCATCAGACTTCCCCACGCTCTGGCCTGCTCCCCATCAGCCGAGCGGGTGCCCTTCCAGTTCCTTCCCTGGCTGGGCCCTTTTTGGTCCTGGATGGGGCAGGACAAGGGCTGGCTCTCATGTTCCGCATCAGGAGGCCTCAGGCCGCTCACGCTCTTGAGGTCCATGGGACGGGAGCCATGGAAGGAGGCGCGAACAGGAATCACGACCTCCTGCTCCACTCTTGGGTGCGGGACTGCTGGCCTCCTCCAGCTCCTGCCTCTTGGTGAGGACCAGACTGGCCTCAGGCTGGGCCAGGGAGCCGGCTTCGCACCCCCGGAGGAGTCGGGAGAGCACAGGAGGGGGGCCCACAGGCATCTCTGAGGCCCCCCAGCCCCGGCAAAACCTCGGAGCTGCTGTGTGCTGGGGCTTTGCGCAATACCGGAGGAGAGAAGGGAGGCTGTCCGATGCGGCAGAAGCCATCCGGCGGCCTGTGGTGTGCGGCCAGCTGCCAGCCTGACTCCCTGCTGGGGGGCACGGGGCCTGTGCAGAGCCGGCAGCTGCCGCCAGTCCTTGTCCCTTCAGCTGCCAATGGCTAGGGAGATGACCACGGGGGCCCCTGGCCCTGGGCCCCACCCTGGCCTCTCTTCCCTGGCACGGTGACCTCAAAGGAACCACACCCTGCTTCCGGCCCTGCTTCAGCCCACCTTCCCGCGGGGCAGGCACCCTGCCGTTGGTGAAGTGTGCAAGACGAGCTGAGCCCGCTTTGGGCGGCCCGCGCCCCTGTCCTTCCTGTCTGCACAGCCGGGCTGGCCGGGGCCCCACCGCAGGCCTCACCCTTACCCACTGCTGCCTTCCTGGGTGGATTCGAATGCCTCCCACTCCTCTGCCCGGGGCTGCTGCCCCCACCCCCTTCACACCCTGCCATCTCGGGTTTGCAACCACAGGGCCCCTGTCGTGGGAACGTGCTGGCTGGGAAATGGGGCCCTGAGATTTGGTCCAGAAACAGGTCAGAGTGAGAGGATCTCAGAGGAAATCGAAGGAGAGACAGCATGAGTCAAAGGGAAAGTGGGGGCCTCATCCTTCCGCCTCAGCCCAGGCCCTGGGACTCACTGGGACTCAGGTGGGCACCCAACACCAGCACCAGGGCCCCGAGCCTCTCAGTGTCAGGAGCACACTGTCCCTCCCGCGGCCTGGCCCTCGGGGCCGCCGCAGGGCCCACCTCCTGGGGGGCAGCTGCTGAAGAAACCGCAGAAGAGAGGCCAGGCCCCTGACCCGCTGACTGCCTCCCCTTGCAGACAACAGCACCTGGGGCAGTAGTCCCAGCCTGGGGGTGCGCCTGGAGAGAGGCCCGCCCGCGCCAGGGGCAGGGCAGAGGCCACACGTGTGCCCGGAGCGCCCCCTGGCGGCCGAGCTCCGGAGCCATCTGTCCCCGGCAGAGGGAGCCCACGCACACTTTAGGGTCTGGGACGGGAGGAGCCGAGGGTTCAGGGAACGCCTTCGGAAGGTGGGTGCCCAGAGGGGCTCCCAGGGGTGTGGAGCCGCCGAGGACCGAGCCGCAGGCCCCCACACCTGCTTTCCTACTCCTTCCCTTCTTGCCCAGGCCAGGGGCCACAGTCACCTCCTTATCCACGAGTGCTGCAGGATCTCCGTGTGCTGAACTCGCTCTGCACCACACATGCTCTGGAGGGCGGTGCACCTGGCGTGCGGGGTGTTGCTGGGAGACTGGGAACCCAGGCTCCCCAGGCCGGCCGGAAAGTGTGTCTGACCTGCAGAAGGAGAGAACACGCCCTGGAGTCGGCAGATGGAGACTCTTGTGGGGCCGTGGCTAAGGGACCGCAGCACCCCACACTCTGTGCCCTCTCGCCGGTGCGGGGGCATCTCCAAACAGACGAGCATCCCCTCAGGGTCAGTGCTGGCTGTGGGAATGTCACCCCTTGCCATCGATGCTCAGACAGGATGCCAAGCCGGGCATGGCTGGCGAAGGGACTGAAGCGCGGGTGGGCTTGGGGGTCAGAGAGGAGATCAGCCTTTTGTAGCAAGAAGGTCACTCTTGGGTCAGGCCTGGGATGGCCGCGGGAATGGCACCAGGGGGCTCTGAGGCCAGAGGTGGCGCAGAGAAAGGTTACAGGTCCCTTGCCCAGGATTGGGGTCTCCAGAGACCCTGTGGAGACAGGGCTTCCCTAAACCCCAGGCCCCCACCTCAGGGAAGCCCGACCTCTCCGGGCCCAGGGGAGGACGTGTGGTCATGGAGGGTTAGACAAAAGCAGGGCCTGGCTCTGTCTGCCAGCCGGAGGCCAATGGAAGCTGGAAGGGGCAGGTGGGGAGTGGGCTGCCCAGGAGCCTAGGGCCCTGTGCCGGACGAGCTGGCCGGGGGAGACCCCATGGCCTGGAAGGGCCCAGCCCCTGCCGTCCCTTCCCTGGCCCAGCCATTCCAGTCCTACTGCAGCTGCTCTGGAACGGGGTTCTTCCTGCCTGGGGCCCGGGGGACAGGCTGGGAACCTCTGAGAAGTTAGAGAAGACCGGGTGCCCTCTCTCTGCCCAGGCCAGGCCCACGGCAAGTGTGAAAGACGAGCGTCTTGACGTTGGGCCTGACCCCAGATATCGAGGGAAATCTCTTGGCCCTGGGCACGTGGGCACGAGCCAGCAAGCCAGACTGCCTGGGCCTTCCTGAGTGAGGCTGGGATTGTCCCACGCCCCACTTCCTCCATGGCTACTTTCCCTGGTGGCGCAGATGAAGCGACTGTGGACAGGTGACCCTTACCGTCCTACCCTCACGTCACACAGGTTCCCGGTACCCGTGCCTCCTGTCACCTCCCGGACAGAAGGGAAACTGAGACTCCCAGCTGAGGGCCAGCCCAAGGCCCAGCCCAGGAGTCGGGGTGGAGGAGAGGGCCTGCCCAGTCCGGAAGCGTCCTGGCCTCGGTCGAGAACAAGGTGTTCGCCACGGGCAGCGGCAAATCCATTTCTCCCGGCCCAGCCCACCCATCTCTCCTCAGGAACCTATCTGTCCCAAATGGGCCTTGCTTTCCTCCCTCAGGGATGCCCCGATCTATCCAGGGACCAGAAGTGCAGTATTCTCTGGACCCCACCCCCTCCCAAACCACCAAGGGGCTTCTGCATCTAACCCTTTTCCCTCCCCAGCCTCCGTGGGGCAGACAGACCCTATCCCTGCCTCCATCTGTAGTAGGCCCAGCTGCTCTCTGGGCCCCAGAAACCCCTCTCCCCACCCAGCCTCTGTACCTTTGGCTCACTGTACAAGAGCAGCCCCCCGCTCTGAAGGCCACTCTTCCCTTCCACCAGCCTCCTTGCTCCTGGGAGGGCAGCTGGGGTGGGCCACGACCCGGCTGCAGGCATGCAGGGTCCCTGCGGCCGCTCCCTGGCCCAGCCCACCCTGCCCTATCAGGCTGCGTGCCCCAGATCCCCTTGTCTTGCATCCGCTGCAGGGCCCAGGAGCCTCTGTGGTGCCCATCACAAGCCCACACTCAGGGCCTGCGTCCTGCGGAGATGGGAGGTTGGGTGCTCACTGCCCTCACACAGCCCTGCTCTTTTCAGCATCCGTGGAATGGGACCTTTTGGGGAGTGGTACCAACTCCGGACCGGCTGGCCCTGTACCTCACTCCTTCATTACTTGAGACAGAAGTGTCAGTAGGGGAGAGGCCTACAGGAGGAAGCCGGTAGGAGGGATCTTGTGCTGGCAGAAAAATAAAGCCGCTCTTCCCCAGCAGGCGGTGAGGCCTTTCTAAGCAGGAGGAGCAGACAGATGCACCCCAGCCCCCACCATCTCTGGGTGGGCAGGAGGAAGCCCCAGGCCTCCATTCTAGGGTCCGTCCACTGTGGCCCCAAACGGTGGGATGGAGGTCAGTCTCCAGTACACAAAGATGATGGGTTGGAAATGTATTTTAATTGATTTTGTTACCAGGATTCCTCATCCATGCCTGGTCTCAGGGTTCTCCCTATGCCCTCATTCGGGGGTTTATACTCAAGAGGGCAGGTGCAAGAAGAATGAGAAGGTTCCCCCGTAGAAGGGGGTTGAGTCTCCTCAGTAAGGGGTTCCCGCCCCCGCCCCCACCCCCGTGCCCCGGCCCAGCCACAAGCACGCCCCCTGTCAGAACACGGTCTCTTTAATGGGAAACACGGAGCCCTGCCCCTCCCCCGCCGTGGGCCATGCAGTCCGGGAGTAGGGAGCGGCAGCCTTCGGGTCACTGCGGCAGGGGCGCGGGCGCGGACGGCAGGGGTGTGGACAGCGAGGAGTGGTCGAACAGCGGGTTGCGCACCTCCATCTCGCCAGTCTGTGGAGGCCAGCGTCAGGCAGGCAGGGGGGAGTCCCCACCCCACCCCCCCACCCCCCGCGCGGGGCTCCTGCCGCAGGACTCACCGGGGCCAGGCCCGGGCACTCGTACACCGTGAAATCCCCGTCTTCATTCTCCTCGTCTGAGGACAGGGACTCCAGCTCCTGGGGCGGTTCTTTATGCCTGGGTAGGGGGCGGGATCGCTAGGGCCTCCCACACCACCGAGGCGCCAGGGGCCCAGACAGCAAGCGGGGGCGTGGTGCCCCTCGGCCGGAGCCGGGGTGGGGGAGCGGGGAGGGGCGGGGTGCCCGGGGCGGACCGGGCGGGGGCCTCTCACCGCTCCAGGCACCGCATCTGCTGCCTCTGGTGCTGGTAGTGGTACATCTCGGCGCTCTGCGCGAGCCTCTGGTCGCCGGGCTGGAGGGGAGAGGGCGGGGGGCGGGGTCAGGTCGCGGAGGCGGGGCCGGGGCCAGGGGGCGGGGCGGGGCGACGCACCGAGATTCCGGGCGTTGCGGGGGAGCCCAGCGCCTGCGGGGCCGCGTAGTCGGCCTTCTGGGTCAGGCGGATGTCTCGCTGCAGCCTGCGGGGAGTGGAGCCTGAGACCCGCGGAGTCGCCGCCCGCCGTCCCCCGTCCGCCTGGCCCGCCCCGCGCTCACCTGCACCAGCAGAGAGCCGCCACCGCGAGGGCGGCCGCGCCGGCTACGGAGCACGCCACGACGAGCACTGCGGGGAGGGGGCGCGGTGAGGGCGGCCTTCCGGGCGGGACCCTGCCTCCTGCCCACGGAGAGACCTACGGACCTACAGACCTACCGAGGGCGAGTCCGTCACCGCGCCCGCCACGGGGCTCCAAGGGGGCCACGTGTACCGGCACAGACGACACAGGGGAGCCCAAGGAGGTGTGGGGCGTGGGCGCAGGGGCTCCCCGAGTGGAGGGGGGACCCAGGTCGGGGCCCTGGCGGCGCTCTGAGAGCCCCAGGGTGGCTGCTGCAGAAAGAAAGCAGGTTAGAGCACTGGGACCAGCTCGAGGTCAAAAGTGCCCGCGAGGCCGCGAGGCCGCGAGGCCGGGGGAGAATGGGCTGGGTCTCACCCGGCTCTGGCTGTCTGGCTTCAGGCTGGGGCTGGGCAGTGCGCATCAAGTGCCGTGGCTCCTGCCGCGCTAGCTCCTGGGCCAAGAAGTCAATCTCATCTTCCAGTCTGGGCCTGGGCAAGCTCGCCCCTGGAGAGGGTGAGGGGCCATCAGGCAGTGAGGCCCCCCCCAGCCCCGCCCTGGCCACACCAGCTACAGGGGGCCCTCCAGAGGAGCTGCCCCAGGCGGCCTTCTCCCTCCAGGCTCCTCCCAGGCACGGTGGCCGGAGGACTAGGTACCAGCCTGCACTCCCTGGTCATACTGAGTTGCCTTGGTTGAAGGCGGGCCATGTGCACAGCAGCTTTCCCAGGGAAGTGGGGGCGGGGCAAGGGAGTGGAGGTGTCAGGGGCATGCCCTGCGGCCAGGAGGAGAAAGGGTGCCCCTCACCCTGCCTGTTACCCACGCATCACTGAACCCCTTCTCTTCCAAGACAGGCGTGATTCCTTAAGAGGGGCGAGGCCCTATTCTGTGCCCCCCACCCCTACCAGTTAATCAGTAGGAACCAAGGGCAGCTGTCCACCCGGCTGGTGGCCGGCCCCACACCCCACCCCAGCCCACAGTCCAGACAGAGGCTCGGAGCACACACCGTGCACAGCAGGGAAAGAGCAGAGCGCCTGCTGCCTTCTGAAGCAGGCCTGCACGCCTCGTTCCCCAGCCTCCCTCACTGCCAGGAATGCGCTCCTCTTCCAGGAAGGCCCTCCTGCCCCAGCCGACTTCCCTCTATAACATCCCATCCCATCGGGAGTCACTGAGCATCCCACTGGCTGTGCAGACATTCTGGGCTCAGGTCGCCGGGTGAGGCCCACGGATTGCACAGGGTGAGTGGGCCATGGAGAAAGAGGGCACACCGGGCACGGTGCCCAGGCAGCCCGGGGCGGCGGGGGGGGGGGAACTCTAGCTCCTTTCCTGCGATCACCCCAGCATTTCACGCTGGACACCCCTTGCCCCGGTAGCTGCCAGGCTCTGGGCTGGTGCTCTCTGGAAAGATCACCAGGCCACTCAGACACATAAAAGTCTGCGGCACACCCACAAAGCTCAGGGGACCCAGGAGCTGAGGCTGAATGACAAATGCATCAGAGCGGGGCGGGGGTGGGGAGCACACCCTTCTCTCCCGTACCCACAGGCCTGCGCATCCTGGGCACACAGCGCCCCTGCTGGTCTTCCAGGAAGGGCTGAAGGCAGGGCCCACAGACATGCGCCCCGGGGGAGCAGCGAGCCCGCCTCTTCAGGGCGCAGTCCAGGCTCCCAGGACAGGCAGCGGCATCTAGGAAGGAAGCAGAAGGCAGAGCCAGATCACCGCCCTGGTACAGAAGCAGTCCTGCCCTAGCCACCCCTCCCCCCCAGAGCTGACCCACTCTGGCCTGACGCCTGGCCATTGTTCTGGGCAGGCCCTTCCTCCCAACAGCCAGACATCAGGACCAGGAAGACAAGCCGTCCCCACGCTTATCAGAACTCCCCTGCCCCACCCACTCCCCAGAGCCTACTTTCCAGGCCTGAGCCAGCCCTGTGTGGACGCTGTCCTGGCCAGCCCCATAGGTCCTGCCTCCAGGCTCAACCCGGACCCTCCACTGGGGCTCGGAGCCCTAGAAGGCGGGGCCCAGGTCTCTCTCTGCCTCCGGGGCAGCGTAAGATGCTGGCCACCCATCTCTCCCACCACCTCGGGGCTGCCCTGCGAGCCCTATTCTGGCATACCCCAGCCCTCCAGCGGAGCTGGAAGATGCCAGAGAACAAGGCAAGACAGCCCCACCCCCACCCCCCGCTGTGTCTGATCACAGGCTTGTCCCTAGAGCACAGAGAAGCCGCTGGGTTGGGGAGACCTAGGCGGGGTCAGTCAGCCTCACTTGCTTGAGATACAAAAGCCAGACCGGCATCACTCCCGCAGCCATGCTTCCGGGGACTGTGGGCCCAAACTGCGGTGTCCTGTATGATGGCCAATGGGTCCCATCCAGATGCTGGGGGATGGAAAGTCCTCTTTGTGTCACTTTCTCTTCTGGGATACAGAAGGTGAGTTGCCTCCAAGCGAGGCAGTGCCCGGAGGACTGGGACACTGGCCGCAGTTACAGGGCGGCAGAGCCAGACCCAGGAAGGCGCCCAGCAGGACCGGCAGTCCCGGTCAGGGGTGCTGGGCTGGGGTGTCTCTGGAGGACCAGGACTAGTCCTCTGGGCCTAGCCCCCACCCCACGCTGCAGGAGGGCCAGTGGGGCCCAAGGTACGTGGGGGATCAGGGGCGCAGGCTCTGTCCTTCTCCAGACCTTGGCTGGCCTGACTTGATTTCCTTGGTAAGTGGACACTCCCAGCCTCCTGCGCGCAGGCAGGAAGTTCCAGCAGCCCTTGCAGCAGGCAGGCCCACTCCCAGGCAGGAGACCCCCGTCCTGTACCACCTGGGGCAGAGGCGCTGGTATTGGAGAGCTGGCCTGGGGCGTGGGCTAGTCAGACCTTCAGCCTGGGCCAGCCTATGGGTCAGGGTGCGTGAGGAGTCGGCAGTCCCTGTTCGGGGTGCTGAGAACCCACAGTGCCCAGGCCCCAGGTAGAAACCTGAAGCACCATGTTGATTCCAGGCTCTGGGCTCCACAGGCCTTCCTCCACTCCCAGTCCCCCAGCCTAGAAAGACAGGGCTGCTGCCTGGCCTAGCCTGGGAGAGGGCCCACTCTGGCCTCGGGGTGCAGGAGATCCCAGAAACGGTGGCAGCTGGAGAGTGGCGGGCAGCACACCCGCACCCCTGAGAGGCCAGAACGCTAATGAGCGGCTGGGCGGGCACCGGCCCATCCCCCCCACCCCAGCTCATCACAGGGGCCGCTCTCCATTTCCTCCGGAGGTGCCACCCTCGGGCAGCCTCCATCTTCCTCGCCCAGGGGTGCTATGTCCAGGACCAGGCCTGCCCTCAAGACGCCACACACACAGAACCCCAAGGCCCAGGCTGGCATCCCAGCTGTGCCACCTACCAGCCACTTAACTTCTTTGAACTTCAGTTTTCTCATCTATAAAATGGGCTAACGTAGTCCCTCTCCTATGTTGCTGCCAGAAGTGAATGAAGGGACCAGAGAGGTCTCCCAGCTCTGCCCTGAGATGGGGGTGCGTTCTGGACCAGGGTTCCTGCAGACCTTCAGGCCTGGAGCCTCGGTGCCCCTTGGGAAGCAGGGCGGCCTCCCAGAACCCTGGGCCCCTCAAGCTCCGACCCCAGCGCAGAACAGGGCCCTCGGAGGGCAGCGCCTCCTGCTTCCACCCAAGCCCGAACAAGCCCCTAAACCTGGGACAATTCAGACTCCCCTGACGGCCGCAAAGCAAGGTTGGAGCCCAACCCCACCGGAGGCATGGGGACAGGCAGCGCAGGCCCGCGACCCCGACCCCAGGTCAGACCCCAGCAGCACGGCCCGCACCCGCGGAACCCAAGAAGCGCAGACGCAGAGACGCGCACAGGACCGATTCCCAGCGGCGCCCGCGCCCCGCCGCGCCCCGAGAGAACCCTCCTCGGACACAGACACAGAGCAAGCCCGCGGACCCAGAGACAAAGACAAGAGGCGCGTGAACTTCGGTTCGGGAGAGGCCCCCGCCCGCGGAGCCGTCCGGTGGCCGGGGCGCACAGCCCTCGGGCTTGTTTACCCCACACCGGGCGAGGCGGGGCCTGCGGCTCGGGCGAGGGCGGCGGCGGGGAGGGGGACGGCGCCGCGCGGCCCGGCGATCGCGGGCCCCGGGGCGCCCCGTGGCCTCCGCCGGCCGCACTCGCTCACCCGGGCGGCCGGCCGAGGCACCGCGCAGGGCCGCGCCCAGGACGAGGCCGGAGAGCAGCAGCCGCAGCAGCCGCAGGTGTCGCGGGGAGGGCGGAGGGACGGGTGTCGCCATCCTTCAGCGCCGCCGCCGGGGCTGCATGGCACCGCGCGGCCCGGGGCTCAGCGCGGGCTGCGGGCGCCGCGTCCGGGAGGCGGCGGAGGAGGCGGAGGGGGCGGAGGCGGAAAGGAGGCGGTGGCGGCGCTGACGCTGCGGCAAAGGATCCGGGATGGAGGCGCGGCGGCGGGAGGCTCTTGGGAGTGCGCCTGCGCGCTGCACCTGAGGGGGCGGGACGGCGCCTCCAGGTTGCGCCCCCTCCCCCCTCCTGGGGTTCTGATTCCACGTCCTCGCTGCCAGCCTCGGGGTGCCTCGGCTTCTGCGGCCTCCACGGCCGGGGAGCTTCTCCGTTCTCTACATACCGGGCTGGGGTGGGCTTGCGCGGGATACCCTTCCCTCGGGTCGCCTCTCTGTCGCCAATTCCCACCCAACCCCCACCCTCCACCCGGCTGGAGCAGGGGACCTGCCTGGGGCCCGGAGGCGCGAGCCGCGGCAACACCCGCACACCCGGCGCACACGGACGGAAAGCCCTCGGAGACACGTGATAAAAGCAAACACACGCCCAGAACGTGGCCGCTGGGGGTGACCGCTAAGGTTGGAACGGGCCGGCTGCTCTCGGTGAGGCCACCAGGGGGCAAGAGTAACCTGGAGCGGCTGATGAGGGACAGCTGGGAGCTGTCCACGGTCCCTAGGTGACAGCCTCTGGCTCCCTGAGGCTTCGACAAAGCGGCTCACGCTGCACCTATTGCCTACCCGTCCCACCTGGGGAAACATCCCTCTGACTCACCACACTAAGAGAACAAGGGTGAGCCCCCCACACCGAAGCATCCCCTCGGCCCTTTGTGCTGCAGAGCTCCAAAGAGAGGGCTGGCGGTCTCATGGCTGTGAACGGCTGGAAACCCCAAAGCCCTGCAGAAGCTGAGGGTGTGTGACCATTCTCCCCTCAGGCCACTGACCAGACAGAAATAGTGTCTGTGCTCAGTTTCGGGGGGGGGGAGGGAGAGCAGCCCAAATCATGCCTCCCCACCCTGAATAAACCACTGCTCACAGGGGGAGGCCGCAGGACCCGTGGGTGGGGGCCGGGTGCCTCCTGGTTCCAGGCTGGAGGGGAGCCCTGTCCCAGGACCATGGCACCTGGGTTTTGCAGCCAGACTCCCCACAACGTGCTTCTCTCCGAGCGATGGGGCCCTGTCTCCCTCCTGGTCCTCATCTCAATTCCGCCTCAGCACCACTTCCCGCCAAGGGTCCTCTCCCCCCCCCAGGCCCCAACCCCTTCCAGCACTGAGGACTCTAAGCAGGAGCCTTGCCCACTCCCTCCACCTCCCCCCCCAGGCCAGTCCTTGGCCGGGGCCCTGCCTCCAGGCTTGCTTAGATCACTGATGCAGATCTGCAGGAGGGACAGGGGCCCTGCTGACCAGAGAAGACTCAAGGGACTCGGGGACTTTCTTGTGGCCGGCCATCCCACTTTGAAAATGTGCGAAGGAAAAGTGTAGTAGACGGTAGACTACGTAGGTAGGTGATCGGGGTGGGTGGTTGACCCGTCTCCCCTCCCCGCCCCTCCCCTCCTCCCATGGCTACCCCAGGCCCAGCCGCTGAGCAGGGGAGCAGGGTCTTCTCGGCTCCGGGCCTGCCACCTGGGAGCCGGGAAGGAGGGGAGCCTGGGACACCCTTGCGACTAGCAGTGGGTCTTCCTGGCCAACACAGCTGGGGGGAGGGGCAGGCAGCTGCAAAGAAGCCCCACACTATTCTCTCCAGGGCTCTAGAAAGAAGTTTTTATTACACGATTTTCACAAGCAGGTGCTGCGTTCCCAGCCGATGGGCTATGACCCTCCCTCTCTGCAGACCCAGACTTCAGAGGGTAGGGTGCTCCGAGGGCCCACTCCCTCCACAGCCTGGCCTGAAGTGACCCGCTGAGTGCCGCGGGATGTCTGAATCCCCCACCAGCAGGAAGAGGAGGCCCGGGAGACCCGCAGGCCAGAGGATGCTGGAGCGGGCAGGCAGGGCCGGGACTGGGCTCCCTGGGGGCGAGCGTGCCAGCGTCGCCATCGCGGTCCGGGCAGCGTTGGGGGTATCAGTGTGGGGGGGGCGGGGGGGGCCTGGGGGACAGGGGGGAGGGATGGGGAGCGGGATGCGGGAGGGCCGCCGCCCCCAGCCCGCCCCTAGATGGCGCCCGATGACTTGGCCGCGCATGCCCGGCGCAGCAGCAGGACGGCCGCGGCCAGAAGCACGGCGGCCCACAGCAGGACCAGGACGACCCAAGCACCGAAGTCTGTGCCCTTGCGCAGCACGGGCAGCTCGGCGGGGATCAGGTTGGTCAGGTTGAGCATGTAGCCGAGTGCCCAGCCCACCGCAGTGTCCCCGGCCTGCGGGCGAGGGGCAAAGCCTCAGCCTGCGCCCGACTCGGAAACTCCCCCCGCCCGCCCACTGACCACTCTCACCTTCTTCTGGAAGGTCACCCCTCCGAAGGCGCGCTCTTGGAAGCCGTAGCCACGGCTCAGCAGCTGCTGCACGAACATGGTCCCTGCACAGTAGTCGGGCAGGCGGGCCCGCTCCCCCGGGGCCCGAGCCTGCAGCTGGGACGCACCAGGGAGACTGTTGCGCCTGGGACCACCTGCAGGTCTTGGCCCCTGAGGAGGGGTGGCCGGCGGCGGGTGCTGTTCCCTTCCACCCGGCACACAGCCCCAGGCAAGGAGGGGCCAGAGACTCCCAGGGGCCAAGGGGACGACCACCCGCAGGCAGGACCACTTCCTCCAGGACCAACAGTGACTTCCGGATGGCAGCAGACTCTCCCTGCTTTGGAGGAGACCTCGAGGGGACAGCGGGGACGGCCACCCAAGGAGCAGGCTGCCAGCAGCCTCAGTGCAAGGTCAGGGGCCCAGGAGAAGCCTCAGGCCCTCAGCATGGACCCTGTGCGCCTTTTGCCCTGCGTGCCCCACCCCCCGGGTCTGCCTGAGACTAGACACAGAGAAGACCAGATGGGCTTCCGTCCTCTCCAGAGCCCTGAGACACTGTTTCCCTCGAATCTGGCAGGTACCCCACGCTCCACCTATGAAAACACCACCCCCTTTCCGTGGCGCGCGTCCGGCTAGTGGCAGAAGCTGGGAACCTGGAAGCTGTCTTCGAAGCCTGGCTCCCCCACCCCTAAGCTCTGCAGTCCCACCTGCTACGTCCGGGCCCCAGCACACTTCCCTCCAAGGGCGCTGCCACCGCCGGGCCTCTGTTTTTCCCTCTGCCTTCCAGATCCCGGTCAGTGGGGCCTGAGGCTGGCTGGCCGGGCCCGCTTGCACAGCTCTGGAGGAGTGGGGAGGAGACCTCACCTCACTCCATGTCTGGCTGCAGACTGTGACCACTGCTGTCTCCAGCTGCTGCAGGGTTGCCACAGGGAGCCCCATCCCTGTCCTCAGGAAGTCCATGGTGTAGAAGAAGGCAGAGAAAGCCTGCAAGGGGGGAACACAGTCACCCCGCGAGCAGACCCCACATGCTACAGGGTATCGGCCCCTACCCGCCAGACTCACGACGAAGCTCCCAGCCACAGGGGGCTGGAAGATGCCATTGAAGGAACACCGGGAGAAGCGGCAGGAGGAGAAATTGAAGAGTCCCATGACAAGGGTACGGCAGAGGGCAGGGTCACTGGTCCCGGAAACTCTGACCCGGGCGCTGTTGTTGAAGGCCTGGGGCCGTTGGGCCGCAGTGCACGGAGACTCGTACACGTCCCGAATTAGCACTTGGCTGGTGTAGCCCCTTGGCCAGCAAGGGTGGAAGCCATGGGTCTGGAGGGGTACAAGGGTGCAGCGGGCATCACCCCTGCACCCAGCTCTGCCTGCTGCCCCCCATCCAGGGTCTTCGGAGAGCCTCCCCCTAGGACCTGCCTGATGAGTCTCCCGTCAGTCCCACTTGGGCAACATTGCTTCTGTGCTCGGGGGCAATCTGTGGCTCCCTGGTGTCTGTTGGACAAGACCCACCCCCGTGGCCGGGCACGTCAGGTCCTTGGAGATGTGGCCCTGGCCAGCCTTCCTCCCCATCCTGGCAGGCACTGCTTGGCTTTGGCACCTGGGGGATCCCATGGCGTCTGTCCTACCAGCTGACGAAACCCCAGCTTTGGCTCCTGCTGCCTCGAGCTGCCCCTTCAGTCCAGGCTCTGCTCTGCAACCCTGGCTCCCATCTCCTCTCCGCTCCCCCTCCCTCCAGGAGGGCACAGTGGTGCAGGGGGCGGGGGGTCGTGGGCACCTGCAGTGCACTAGCCAGCAGCCTCCGGAGGACCTGGTCCCGGCCGTAGCAGAGGAAGCTGTGGGTGTAGACGCGGTAGGGCTGGCCATAGAGCCGGAGCTGGACCTCGTTGGCTGGATCCTCGGCTGGGCTGGCCGTCTCGAAGGTGATCTGAGTGGAGGCGCCCCCCAGGTCCATGGCCCCCAGTGTCCCCTTCCTCGGCCGGAACCACCGGCCCACCCAGCCGTACTGTGGGGAGTGGAGGTCGGGGTGAGCCAGTGGGTGGGGCCCACACCCCCTGGCTCATTGGGCTGGCCATCAGGCCCACCTTGATGAAGTTCTCCAGCAGGTAGTTGGCGGTCACCCAACCAAACACCCCCTCGTCCTGGCCAGAGAGGATGTGGGCACCACGGAAATCAAAGGGATACTGGGTCAGCGTCTGGGTCACAGCTGCAAGCACGCTGGCCGAGGCCTCTGGACTGGTCAGGCTGTAACACAGGGAGGGCTCTGAGCGGCATCCTCCCCAGGGAGCTGAGACCCTGCTGCAGGGGGGCACCGTGTTCTGCCCAGGGCTGCTGCTGAGGGTGTGCAGGGGCCCACCCTGTGCCGAGGCTCCCGTGGAGATTGGGAAGGTCAAGGCCGGGCACACTCACTTGAGCAGACGCATGCCTGCTGTGGCTCCCAGGTAGAGGGGCGTGCTCCTGTGTCTGTCCTTGGGCACGTCCTGCAGTGCCTGGTCCAGGCATGCAACAAGACTCCGGCCAGCCCCGGCAGGGTTATCTGCATAGCTGGAGATGCCCCCTCCTACAGTGGAACGGGGACATGGGCCCAAGCCTGCCGGGCAGCCCCTAGGTGAGCCATGGGCCGGCAGAATCGGGGACCTCAGGCTCCCAAACCAGGTGGCGGCTTAGACACACCTCTGCAGCTCCAGCCCTCAGGGACAAAGGGGCCCACCTGCCCGGGGGCCACCAGTCGGCTCTGCTCTCACAGGCTGTAGCCTGCCCGAGATAAGCACGAGGCATTGTCAGCTGGGCCCCTCCCCGGGGGCCTGCCTGGGTGTGCCAGGCCAGGCCAGGCTCCGCCCACCTTCCAGTCACCACCCGGGACTTACTTTCTAGAATGAACTGCCCCTAGCCTCCCTCTTTGGGAGGGTTCTGCAGCTTTTCCCTGGAGCTGGCCACAGCGCATCAAGCAAAGGACGCGCGAGGACTCTGGAGGCTGAGCCAGAGAGGGCCCCCGAGGCCCTAGAACGAGTGGGTGTCCAGACCAGGGGTGCCTCGCGCGCAGGGAACCTTACCACGCACGTCACACGAGCTGTGCTGGCCCACGATGCCTGTGTCATTCTCCTTGTCTGCGGGCCACTTGTACACGAACATGGACGTGTGGGAAGAGCCGGCATCCAGGACAATGCCGTACTGGGAATGGGGGAGAGGGTGCGGCCAGCCGTGGGGGTGAGGCCATGCCCTTTGGTCCCCCCCAGCTCTCTACCTTCCTCCACCCCGTGGCAAGGTTGGAACCTCCAGAATGAGGTACTGGGGCTACTGTGGCGGGGACTACCCGAGACACAGCTTGGTCGGGAGAGAATGGGGGCAGGCAGGGGTAGATGGCCTGGAGCCCCTTTTCTGACTGCAGGAGCCTTCCTGGCAAGGGCAAGCTGAGCGGCTCCATCAGGGCCAGCGGCACCCTGGGACCACCCCTGGAACCCCGTCCCCAGGCTCCAAAAGAGAGACCCAGGTGCAGGAACTCCTTCCGCCCACTCTTTCTTCCTCTTCTCTGCCCCCACCTCTCCGACCTCAGCCCAGCCTCAGGATCGGGAAGCACGCCTGAAGACGCCCCTTCCCTGAGCCTCAAAGCCAGCACCAGTGACGCCTGGGGCCCGCCCACCTGAGGGGGGCTGCGTGGGCCTTCCCCACAATCCCAAGGGCCAGGATTCCCACACTGAGAACCCCACTAGAGAACATGCCCTCGAGCCCAGAAAGGGGCCACTCCAGCCTTCTTCCCCAGCCTGGGAACAGCAGCATCTGCATAGTAACCCTAATCCAGCTACCCCAGCCCCATCTAGCCGTTGCCCTGGGCTCCAGAGCACCCCCTCCTGCGACCTCCTGTCCTGGGCCCCTGAGGCTTGGAGCCCCCACATGTCCACGCCAACACACAAGTCCAATAAAGAAAGGGTCAAGGGAGTTGGCGGCACTCCTGGAGACCCCGGGGGAGATCAGGCCTGGCCCACCCCAGTTCCTTTAGGGCCAACCCAGCCTCCCCTGCTAGTCCCCCTGCAGGGCCGCCCCGCAGTGTCAGGGCTTCTGGGTAGGTGAGGGGGATCCCCAGGCTCCAGCGCCTGCGGCTGAACCTGGAGCACATGCGTCCGCGGGGCCGCACGGGGCTAGGGGCCACGGGTCCCACCGCAGCCTGCGGCGTCCAGGGGCCGCATCTGGGGCAGCGGAGAGACAGCTCCTCGGCCGCGCCCTTGACAGGCTCCCGGGCGGACGCGGCAGCGGGGGAGTTCCCGGGACCCCACCCCGCCGGGCCCGGAGCGCAGCGCCCCGCGGGTGGAGGGGTCCCTGCTCCGGTGCGAGCCTCCCAGCGGGGTCGGCTGCCCGAGCGCGCACCTTGAGGGCGGGCGGCTCCCGGACGTCGCGGGTGGGGACACACAGCAGCAGGAGCCCGGCGAGGCCCGCGGCGGCCAGCAGCGACGGCGGCAGCAACGCCAGCACCTTCCCGGCCATGGGCGGGCGCGCGGACGGACCAGGCGTCGTCCAAGGGGCGGCGGGGAGCGTCAGGCCGAGGGCCCCGGGGCCCGGGGGGTAGGCGCCCGGGGCGGGGCGCGAACGGGCACGGGCCGCGGATGGCCACGCCCACGGGCCCGCCAGGACCGCCCACGGCTGGCCGCCCGCCCGCCGCCCGCCGCCCGCCGGCGCAGGTGGGAGAAGCTGCGGCTGAATCACCCTCCCAGCGCCCCCTTCCTCCTTCCGGTCCGTCCCGTCCCAAAGACTCCTCCCCGCTGCGGGTCCCCCCACCCAGTGCCGGCGTCCAGGGTCGGCTTGTGGGCCCCCGCGGACTGCACCGGCCGGCACCGAGAACGCTCCGGCTCTCTCCAGGGGAGTCTGGGGGCTTGTAGGCGGAAAGCCTGGCATGGAAGGGCCCGGCTCGTTCCGAGGCAGCCTTGCTCAGAGGGTCAGGCAGCTGGAGTGGCCAGCTCTCCCCTGGCCTAGTCCTGAACACCCCCCCACCCCCACACCCCCCCACCCCCCGCCACAGGAACTACATGGGTTCCAGACTGGGTCCCTGCCCACCCTCAGAGCAGCGAAGGGCCGGCGGGTCAGTGGTGCGGCCCGGGATCTGCGTGGCTGGGAGCCACAGGTGTATGACAGCCAGGTCCTGTGGGCACCATGATGGTCACAGCCACACCAAGCTGAGAAAAGAAAATCCAGGCCCTGCCTCCTGGCTCAGAGCCTGGCCGGTTCCCGATGCCTCCCTTTGCCTGGGGGGAGGAGGGTGCCCAGAAGCCTGGACTGGGGAGGCAGGAGGGGAGGGGAGCAGGAGGAGGGTCCACTGTGCACTGGGTGGGGAGATAAGGGAGAAGATCTCCGAGACCTGGTCGTCCCCTCACAGGTCCCTGGTCGCTGGCTGGCAGGAAGCAAGCGCTCAGCCCCGGAACCCGGTGAAATGTTGGGCCCTGGGGTTCTACTCCCCACGCACCCTGCGTGCCAGCCTGGCCAGGCATCGCCCCGTTCCCTGGCCAGGGGCCACCGCTACGTCACACCCTGGGCAAAATAGGAATTCCAGCCTTGTAACATCAGGGAGCCATGTGGCAAGACCACCCTCGAGTGCCAGTTCCCCCGGGGCCGGGGGTGGGGGCCCAGAGGGCGGCCTCTGATGGGGGCAGGGCCTGGGCAGCACCCTGGCTGGCTGGAGCCAGCAGGGACAATTGGGCTGGGATGCTGCCCGGGCTGAGGGTCTAGCGTCAGAGGCCTAGCAAAGGAGCCTTTCTTTCAGCTCTGGACCCCAACAGCAGAAAGGGTGGGAGTCCCGGAGATGGCTCAGCCTCCTCACAGCCCTATCTGGCTGGGCTCCAGCCAGTCCCCGGGTGTGGCCAGCACAGAGCTCCAGGCCCTGTCCCGCCAGCACCCCTCCCCCTTCTCGGCCTTTCTTGGGGGGGGAGCACAGAACGGGGAGAGGCCTGCAGATCGGATTGAAAGAAAGAGACAAAGGCGGCCCACAGGGAGCCCAAGACAAGCAGGGGTAGCAGCGGCTGTTGGGAGGCCCGGCCCCCTCCTCATCCCACCAAGCCCAAGCAGGGCTCCCTGATGTCCTGGTTGGGGAGACCCACAGGCCGTGAGAGGATGGGGCCGGGGTAGCAGGCCTGGAGGCTGTAGGGCCCATGGCCGAGGTCCCAGACTAGTCCTGGAAGAGAATGCAGGCCAGGGAGCAGGAAGCAGCCAGAACGAAGCCTGAGAGTACGTTCTCTCTGAGACAGAACCCTGGGCGACCACATCCTTCCTTGGTGCAGAGGCACCATTCCTTCCAGGGGAAGGTGGGCTTGGAGGGGGGATGAAGGGGAGCTTTCTGCGTGGGAGGGGCCTCTGGGAACCCGGGGTAACGGCTTAGGAGGGCTCCGGATGTGCTGCACACGGCGTGGCCTGGGTACTGGCAGAAGAATGCAGCTGCAGAGAAGTGCAGGGAGAGGGTCCTTGGAGGAGCCAGGCCTCCCAGGCTGCGGTGTCTGCGGAGGCTGGCTCTACCCGCCTGTCTCCGCCGGGAGCCACGGCATCTCGTGACTGAAGCATCTTAACTGCTAAAGGCCCTTCACTCTGGGAACATGAAAAATCAGACGGCCTATTTTACTAGCAAAAATGGGTTTATTTGGGAATAACAGAGAACGGCAACCTCTTCAGGCTGCAGCCAGAGGCAGGCCCGGCCCACAGAGAGAGGAGAGGGCTGCTGCTCTTTTATGGAGAAGGAGGAAGGAGGAGGGGTCGTTCTGAACCCAAGCCCACTGGAGAGAAGCAAGCGTTCCGGGTGGATTTCCTGTAGGAGGGCCGGTATGCCTCTTCCCCCGGTGGGGCCTGGGCTGATGATTCTTTCTGCCGTGGACACTGCGTGGTCTGGCTCCCCTTCCGGCCTCCCCTTCTGGCACCCACAGTGCACTTC
The DNA here is from genome assembly GCA_004023965.1 of Spilogale gracilis. Taxonomy (NCBI): domain Eukaryota; kingdom Metazoa; phylum Chordata; class Mammalia; order Carnivora; family Mephitidae; genus Spilogale; species Spilogale gracilis. The sequence goes on along the minus strand of PITA01015722.1, from coordinate 22,918 downwards.
AGCGAGACGTCCCTTCATTCACGTTCACAACCTATCGTACCCTTTCTTCCTGGGCTCATTCAGCCATTCAACATGCACTGATGACCTCCCGAGGGCTGGAGGCTGCATGCACGTTCAGTGACTACATGGTGTGGGCACCGGTGAGGCCCAGCCACCACCTGTCCTGAGGAGAGCAGACTTGTCAAAGGCTCCCCGGGATGGGGAGAAGCCTGTGCTGCCTTGCGAGGGACAGCAGACTCGCTGGCTGGCGGGGCACACGCGCCCTATGGCGGGAACGATGACCTGGGAACAGGTGCAGGCGCCCGGCGCGTCAGCTGCCCCTTGAGGGTCCCAACCGGAGCAGCCCACTGTCTTGGACTTTGTGTTTGCTCCTCTCTTGTTTTCCTCTAGAGTTTTCCATCTATCGTGCATTTCTTTCTTTTTTTTTTTTAAGATTTTATTTATTTGACAGAGAGAAACACAGCGAGAGAGGGAACACAAGCAGGGGGAGCGAGAGAGGGAGAAGCAGGCTTCCCGCGGAGCAGGGAGCCCGATGTGGGGCTCGATCCCGGGTCTCCGGGATCATGACCTGAGCCGAAGGCAGACGCTTAACCAACTGAGCTACCCAGGCGCCCCTGTCTGTGCGTTTCTAAACAATGTACCTTGTTGCTTTTCCTGGTTTGGGGACTGGAGTGTATACACTGGACATTCTGTTCTGTGACGGGCGTCTTTCCCACGACTTCTGGGACCCATCCGTGTCCACAGCCCCAGCGGCGGTCTGGTCGGTTCGGCTGCTGCACCGTTTCCCGCAGTGACCGTCCTGGAGCCGCGCCCGTGTGTGAGCACGCAGGCCCTTCCGGCTTCAGGCTGTTTTTGCTGAGATTGCTGCCGCGTGCATAGGCGTGCTTGCAAACCCGGCTGGAGAGGAAGTCCCAGGAACGGGCTGGCGGCTGTGTGTGCGTGTGTTCGGCCCCCAGCGAATCCTCTGTTGTCTTCAGAAAGAGGGTGCCGGGGCGCCTGGGGGCTCCGTGGGTTAGGGCCTCTGCTTTCGACGCAGGTCATGATCTCAGGGTCCTGGGATAGGGCCCGGGTCGGGCTCTCTGTTCAGTGGGGAGCCTGCTTCTCCCTCTCTCTCTGCCTGCCTGTGATGTCTCTCTCTGTCAAATGGATGGATAAAATCTTTAAAAAGAAAAAAAAAAGAAAGGGGGTGCCGTCCGGCTCGTGGTTTCGTTTCTCTGCAAACCCCACGAGCATTTGGATTGTGCAACTTTTAGATTTCTGAGAAGCTGGGGAAGATGAAGTCCCAGCATCGTAATGGCATTTCCTTGGTTCCTGAGGAGACCGCAGAGCATGTCTTTCCCGTCTTCTGTGAAGCGTCTGCCCCAACTCTCAGCGCATTTCCAGAGCTGGTCTTTCTGTACGCTCTGGACGTCTGTCCTCCAGCCGCGAAGCCCAGAAGCTCTGCGTTAGTCCGAGTCGTGGCCCGTGGGCGTCGTTCACCATGACGCCGGCACACATTCTCCCAAGTCAGGCTCTGACGCTTTTCCCGTTTTGCTCAGGTCAGCCTTTGGTCTGCCTGGAGAGGTGTGTGCAGGGTGCCAGGGAAGGGCGCCGACCCGTCCTCCCGCGGGGAGAACCAGCTGTCCCGGGCCTTGGAGAGCAGGGCCGTGCTCGGGTCGCCTCCAGCTGGCGCAGGGGCACCTGGGCTCTGTCCAGGGAGCACTCGCGTGCCTTCCTCTCTGGGAACACAGTCCCCTCTCCCTGCTTCTACTCCTGGAGCCCTGAGCTCTCCCGCTGAAATTATTAGAGCCAGTGCCAGAACCACAACGGCCATGGTGTTGGAACTCCACTCCAGCCGTCGTGTGCCCCTTACTAAGGAGAAACCCAGCCAAAGTGGGGTCCCAAGGCCAGAATGGGAGCTGTACCCCACCCCCCAAGGAAGCACCGGCGGGGGGCCTCACTGGGGAAGGAGGCGCACTGCCTCTCCTCAAGAAAGCGGCCTCCTGCGGCTCGCTGGCAGTCATCGCTGAGCCCCGGCTTTGCTCCAGCGCTCCTGGCTTCGGGAACCCCTCGCGCTTCCTCTTCCTTCTCCGTAAAACAGCATTCCTCTCCTCTCCGTTGGAGTGGTTTCCCAGAGGAGCGAACAGCTTTAGTCTGAGGGCTGACAGTGTTGCTGGGATGGGCTGAGACCACACTTCCCCTTTCCTGGGAAGCAGCTCTTGGTTGGGATTTCCAGGTTATACTAGCGTCATGAACATTTCCTCCGGAAAATGTTTATTTGGATTACCTCTTCCTTGACTAATGGGTAGACCTTGCCTGGAAAACACTCAGGCCCGGTGTCTTTTTTTTTTTTTTAACTCCAGCTTTGATGCTGTTTTTTTTTCTTTTTTAAAAATGATTTCATTTATTTATTTGACAGAGAGAGAGATCACAAGTAGGCAGAGAGGCAGGCAGAGAGAGAGGAGGAAGCAGGCTCCCCGCTGAGCAGAGAGCTCCATGCGGGCCTCGATCCCAGGACCCTGAGGTCATGACCTGAGCCGAAGGCAGAGGCTTAACCCACTGAGCCCCCGAGGCAGCCAGGTCTGGTGTCTTATGAACATTTCCAACCCTGGTGCTGGGTTTATCGGCTTCTCTTTATTGCCGGGACAGGTCCGGAGATAACCTCTATCCACGTTCCCGCCGGAATGTGTCTCCGTTCGCCGGGGCAAACGCCCCCGGAGGCAAGTGCTGGCTCGTGTCGTGTACCAGGGCGCTTCAGATGGGCTCTGTGTGTCCCTGGTGAGCGAGGGACATATTTGGGGGAGCGGGGGAGCTGACTCATGCATCTGTGGGAGGTGGCAAGTCTGAAGTCGGCCGGGCAGGTTGGAGACTCAGCCGGGCAGGGTGGGGCGGGGGTCCCTGTCGCAGGCTGGAGGCCAGGCACGACTGTGTGTGGAGTCCCTTTCTCTTTGAGGGGCATTACCTTTTTCTCTTGAGGCCTTAGACTGATTGGGTGGGGCCTGCCCGCCCCCTTTCAGTCTCCTGATGGGAGTGGGAGTCCTAGCTAAGGCCTCTCTTCACAGCAGCCCCCGGATAGGGGTGGAGCGCCAGGGCCCCACAGCCCAGCCAGGGGGACACACAGAACCAACTAGCCACCCCACATGGTAGTTAACTGCAGTTTTAAAAGGAAATACTACCAAGCTCTTTTCCAGAGTGCTGTCGCTCGGCAACCCCCACCAACGTCAGAGCAGTTTCTCTCCGCCCGTCACCGGGTTTTCACTTAGGCTGCTGTCTGGGGTGTGATAGCTCACGCGTCCCATTTTCCTAGTGGCCAGTCCCTGGGACAGCTGTCCCGAGGGACATGTCATGTGTGTGCGTTCCTGGGGGGCAGGGCTGCGCCTCTCCTGGCTCACAGATTTTAAGGCTGTGATGGGGCTACTACCGGTTCAGGGTTGTCATATCTCCCGGGTGATTCAAGCTTTTTGCTGTTAGGGATTCACTCTGTTCATCACTAGAAATGTTTTTTGCCTGATAATCTCTTTAGTGTTATAGTAATACAACTGCTCCAGCTTTTCCTGCTTTTGTTTTTGAGGCCATGTTTAGGTCTGTCTCCTAAAACAGCACCTCGAATTTCTGAAACTCCAGTCTGACAATTAAACTACAGTTGATCTCACTCTTCGCAGATGACATGATACTATTTTTTTTTCTTAAGATTTTATTTATTTATTTGACAGAGAGAGATCACAAGTAGGCAGAGAGGCAGGCAGAGAGAGGAGGAAGCAGGCTCCCCGCTGAGCAGAGAGCCCAACGTGGGGCTCAATCCCAGGACCCCGAGATCATGACCTGAGCCGAAGGCAAAGGATAACCCTCTGGGCCACCCAGGCGCCCCGATGACATGATATTCTATGTGGAAAAACCCCAAAGACTCAACCCCCAAATTGCTAAAACTCATATAGAAAGTCAGCAAACTGGCAGGACATAAAATCAAGTCTGGGGGCTCAGCTGGTCCTGGGATGGAGCCCTGCATGGGCTTCCTGCTCAGAGGGGAGTCTGCTTCTCCCTCTGACCTTCCCCACTCTTGTGCTCTCTCTGTCTCTCTCTCTCTCTTTCACTCTCCCTCTCCCAAATAAAAAAAAAAATCTTTTTAAAAAAATCAATGCACAGAAATCAGTTGCATTTCTATACACTAACAATGAGACAGAAGAAAGAAACTAAGGAGTCGATCCCATTTATGATTATACCCAAAACCATAAGATAACTAGGAATAAACCTAATCAAAGAAGGAAAGTACCTGTACTCCAGAAACTATAGAATAGTCATGAAAAAAATCCAGGAAGACACAAAGAAATAGAAAAGCATTCTATGTTTGTGGATTGGAAGAATACATATGGTTAAAATGTCTACGGTATATAGCGCAATCTCTGCATTCAGTGAGATCCCTATCAAAATACCATCAACTTTTTTCACAGAACTGGAATAAATAATCCCAAAATATGTATGGAACCAGAAAAGACCCCAAATAGCCAAAGGGATGTGGAGAAGAAAACCCAAGCTGGTGGCATCACAATTCTGGACTTCAGGCTCTATTACCAAGCTGTGATTGTCAAGACAGTACGGTACTGGCATTAAACAGACACATAGGTCAGTGGAACCAGACTAGAAAGCCCAGAATGGACCCTCAACTCTATAGTCAGCTCATCTTCAACAAAACAGGCAAGAATGTCCAATTAAAAAAAAAAAGAATGTCCAGTGGAAGGAAGACGGTCTCTTCACCAAATGGTATTGGGAAAATTGGACAGCCACATGCAGAAGAATGAAACTGGACCGCTTTCTTACACCAGACATAAAAATAGACTCAAAATGGAAGAAAGACCTCAGTGTGAGACGGGAATCCATCAAAACCCTAGAGGGGAACCCAGGCAGCACCTCTCCGACCTCAGCCGCAGCAACTTCTTCCTAGAAACATCACCAAAGGCAAGGGAAGCAGCGGTAAAAACGAACCCTGGGGACTTCAACAAGATCAAAAGCTTCTGCACAGCAAAGGAAACAGTCAACAACCGACAGAGTGGGAGAAGATATTTGCAAATGATATATCAGATAAAGGACTAGTATCCAAAATCTATAAGAACTTATAAAAGTCGGGGAGCCCGGGTGGCTCAGTCATGAAGTGTCTGCCTTCGGCTCAGGTCATGATTCCAGGATCCTGGGATCGAGTCCCGCATCGGGCTCCCTACTCGGCGGGAGGCCTGCTTCTCCCTCTCTCACTCCGCCTGCTTGTGTTCCCTCTCAGTGTGTCTCTCTCTGTCAAATAAATAAATAAAAACTTTAAAAAAGACTTATAAAACTCAACACCCAAGGAATAAATAATCCAATCAAGAAATGGGCGGAAGACATGAACAGACATTTCTATAAAGAAGACATCCGGGCGCCTGGGGGGCTCAGTGGTTAAGCCTCTGCCTTCAGCTCAGGTCATGACCAGCGTCCTGGGATCGAGGCCGCATCGGGCTCTCTGCTCAGCAGGGAGCCTGCTTCCTCCTCTCTCTCTGCCTGCCTCTCTGCCTACTTGTGATCTCTCTCTCTCTGTCAAATAAATAAATAAAATCTTTAAAAAAAAGAAGAAGAAGAAGAAGAAGACATCCAAAGGCCAAGACACATGAAAAAGTGCTCAACGTCACTTGGCATCAGGGAAATACAGATCAGAACCACAAAGAGATACCACCTCACACCAGTCAATGTGGCTAAAATTAACCAGTCAGGAAACGAGAGACGTTGGTGAGGATGCAGGGAAAGGGGAACCTTCCCACACTCTTGGTGGGAATGCAAGCTGGTGCGGCCACCCTGGAAAACAGCATGGAGGGTCCTTTGTTGAAAGCTGAACGTAGAAGTTGAACTTTCTTTCTTTTTTGAAGATTTTATTTATTTGACAGAGAGAGATCACAAGTAGGCAGAGAGGCAGGCAGAGAGAGAAGGAAGCAGGCTCCCCGCCGAGCAGAGAGCCCAATGCTGCCTCGATCCCAGGGCCCTGAGATCATGACCTGAGCCGAAGGCAGAGGCTTTAACCCACTGAGCCACCCAGGTGCGCAAAGTTGAACTTTCTATGAGTTGAGAATAGAGCTACCCTACAGCCCAGCAATTGTACTACTGGGCATTTATCCTGAAGATACAAAGATAATGATCTGAAGGGGAACCTTCACCCTAATGTTTACAGTAGCAACATCCACAATAGCCAAACTATGGAGGGAACCCAGATGTCCACTGACAGAAGAATGGTTAAGAAGATGTGGTACACACACACACACAGTGGAATATTATTTAGCCATCAAAAAATAAAATCTCGGGTGCCTGGGTGGCTCAAGCCTCTGCCTTCGGCTCAGGTCATGATCTCGGGGTCCTGGGATGGAGGCAGCATCGCGGTCTCTGCTCAGCGGGGAGCCTGTTTCCTAGTCTCTGCCTGCCTCTCTGCCTACTTGTGATCTCTCTCTCTCTGTCAAATAAATAAATAAAATCTTTAAAAAAATAAAATAAAATAGGGCGCCTGGGTGGCTCGGTTGGTTGGGCGACTGCCTTTGGCTCGGGTCATGGTCCCGGAGTCCCGGGATCGAGCCCCACATTGGGCTTCCTGCTCAGCAGGAAGCCTGCTTCTCCCCCTCTCACTCCCCCTGCTTGTGTTCCCTCTCTGGCTGTGTTTCTCTCTGTCAAATAAATAAAATCTTTTAAAAAAATAAAAATTAAAATAAAACAAAGTCTCGCCATTTGCAATGGCATGGATGGAATAAGAGGGCATGATGCCTCGTGAAGTAAGCCAATCAGGAAAGAACTTAGCGTATGATCTCACTCATATGTGGAACTTAAGAAACAAAACAGAGGAGCATAGGAGAAGAGAGAAAAAAAATAAAACAAGATGAAATCAGAGAGGTAGACAAACTGTCAGAGACTGTTAATCAGGAAACAGAGGCGCCTGACTGCTCAGTCTGGGTAAGCATCTGCCTTTGGATGGGTCCCAATGGGATACAGCCCCACCCACACTGGGCTTCCTGCTCAGCGGGGAGCTTGCCTCTCCCTCTGCTTCTTCTCTGTGTCAAATAAATGAATAAATATAATCTTTAAAAAAAAAAAAAGGATGAGGCACCTGGGTGGCTCAGGGGGTTAAGCCACTGCCTTCGGCTCAGGTCGTGATCTCAAGGTCCTGGGATCGAGGCCGCATCGGGCTCTCTGCTCGGCGGGGAGCCTGCTTCCTCCTCTCTCTGCCTGCCTCTCTGCCTACTTGTGATCTCTCTGTGTGTCACATAAATAAATAAAATCTTGAAAAAAAAAAAAGGAAACCAACTGCGGGGTGCCAGCGGGGAGGTGGGGGTGCTGGGGTGACTGGGTGATGGGCACGGAGGAGCGCACGGGGCGTGACGAGCCCTGCTGAATGGTCACCGACCTCCGCCTGACACCATTAATACCCCGTGTTAGTTCGTTAGATGTAAAATTTAAAAGCATAGAGTTGAGTCCACTCGCACAGGTTGTGATGACCAGCGTGTGTCCCTCAGCCTACTGTGTTCTTCTCTCCTCTTCAGACTGAACTTTCTCCTCTTCTCACGCTGTCCCCCCGACCCTCCCCTCCCAGGAAGGTTTCGCAGGACCGCTGCTTGTTTACCTGACCCCTCTAGTTATGTTAATACACATACCTAATGGAATCTAAAGTGAGTGTCTTTTCCCTCATGAACAACTGGAGCACTGAGAGTGCCTCGGCCCGTCTTCCTACCCACGTGCCATCGCCGCATGAGCTCAGCTCTCTCCCGGGCCCCCATTAGCGAGAGTACTGTTATTAGCACTGTCGGATACCGAGGCCGTGTTTGCTTAGATTGAACGATGCATCTTGGTTGGCTTTAAAATATGTCCACAGCTTGCCGGATTCTGCCTCCTTGAGAAGGTGGTGCCCCACTCCCCCTACAGCCTCGGGACTGGGCTGGGGATGGCTTCTGACCATCAGAGGTCCGATGGCGGTGACTCCTGAGCCTCGGTCCTCCCAGGCGGGTGGCTCCCTCCCAGGGCTGCTCTTGGGTCATCCACACTAGGGGAAGCGGACGCAGTGCTGAGGCCACGGCGACGAGGAACCCCGGTGCTCGGCCAAAAGCACTGTGGGGACATCGTCTCGGAAGCTGGCTCTTCGGACACGGTGGCACCAGCCTTCCGTTCGCCTGCGGCCACAGGACACCCCACACTGGACCGTCCAATGTGACCGCCCCTGAGCTCTTCACCCACGAGAAGACAGCTGTTGCTTTAAACCACCACGCCTCGAGCGAATTCATTCTGCAGTAGATAACTCATCCTTATTTAGGGCTCCTTCTTGACTCCTTTTTTTCCTGAAGTCCTTCATGCAGAATCTCCTTTGGTGAATTCCCGTGGGTGGCAAACTCTCATTTGGCGGCGTGGTGGGGAGAAAATGTTTTCTTTGCACAGCCTTCATTCTTGAAGGGGTTTTTCTGCATCTCCCACTGGCCTCTGATGAGCTCCCTCGCAGGCAACTGCTCTCGTCCCCGGATTCTTTTATGATCTTGTGAGAGAGAATGTGCATTTCCTCCTATTCGGTGTGGCCAGTGTTTGCTGGGGCTTCTGCATCAGAGAACTGAGGTTTCTAGACAGCTCGGGAAAACCTCAAGTCAGCTGATCGTCGCACAGTGCCGTTCCTCCTTCCTTGTCCTCTTCTAGGAGATGCAACCAGGGGAGCAACCCTGGCCCCCCTCCCAGACTCTCCGGACTGTGTTCTGATCACCTCTTAAGCTCTTCTGGCTCACTAACTCTCCACCTGAAAATTTTCATCGGAAGCTTAGTCTATTTGAGGTCCTAATTTCAATTTCAGTTTTCTTCTACGGGTTCTTTGCTTTTTCATGCCTCATTGCTCATCTGTAGATTAAAGGCTTATACTTTCCCAGAATAAGAAAGTATGAAGACTATTCCTTATGTTTTCAAGAATCTTTTATTTCTTCAGACGTATAAAAGTTATTGTACAGTCTCTGCAAATTCCAGTATCTGCAGTATTTACAGGATCTGTTCTTCCTGCTGGCTCTCACGGTGGTGCACTCGGGCGTCCACGAACAAGCTTTGTAACTTAGAGATGCTCATCTTCCTCGGGACTTGACCTACATGAAACCACCGGGGCAGCAGTTCTCCAAAAGAGATGATGTTTCCACCACCACGCCCCCTCGGGACATTTGTAGTTGTCACAACTGAGGGTGTGGCTGGAAGCCCGGGTGTCGTCACATAGGACAGCCCCCGCCTCCAGACCTCAGGGAGGGAAGATGCCCTTGGGCTCCTGGGTCCAATCTCCTGCTGGGCCCGAGGAGTTCCAGCCATGTCAGCCTTCCCCCACCCCCTCAGCAGACCTCACGAGAGACCCACGGAGGGAGACCCACACGGGGAGACCCACCCTGGACCCCAGCTGGCGGCTGGCGGCGGTGGCTGGGCAGCTCCGCGTGCGCGAGGCCCCCTCTGCTGGCTGCGGTCGGCAGTGCAGCCCTAGCGGGAGCAGCAGCTGTCATTGGAGACCCCAGGTCAGAGGGCCAGGCTGGCTGGGGCCCCGAGACCTGGTCAACGTCCCCACGCCCCCCGACAGCAGCAGCAGCAGCTTCAGGCCGCGTCAGCACAACGAAGCCCTAGCCCAGGTTAGCCCCCTGAGGCTAGGACCGCGTCCCTGACTGGGGTGGCAGGACACTCTGGCCCACGGCCCACCTGCTGGCTCCACGGCGGGGGGCAGGGAATCTAGGGGGCCCCAGACAGCAAGAGGGGAAGGAAGCTGTGTGCAGCCTTCAGCCCGAGTGGGGCTCCCAGACGGGCCTGTGCAGGCTGAGCACCAGGACAGGCCCCGAGGGCTGGTGGGCCACGCGGCTAGGTGAACGTGGAGTCCAAGGGCCCGGCATCCTGCCGGCTGAGCGCGCGCGCCTCGAACAGCTGCTTGATGAGCGCAGACTTCTCCTGCTCCAGCTGCGTGATCCGCGCACTCTTGCTGGTCACCTCCTGGGCAGGCGGGAGGTTGGTCAGGGCGCCCCGGCCCCCGGCCCCCAGCCCGGCCCCTCCCTGCACCTCACCTGGGTGAGCAGCCGGCTCTGCTCTTTCAGCATGAGGATGGTCTGCTGCTGCCAGCCCGGGGCCGAGGGCGGGGCGGGGGCCGGGCACGGCGGCCCCGAGGACAAGGAGGGCGGAGCCTACGGGAGAGCACGGTCAGGCGGGCCTGGCATCCCGGGCACAGCCTCCAGGGCAAGCGGGAGGGGTGGCACGACGCTGGGCCCGGGCCCTCCGCAGGAGCTGGGCGGTCCGGGGGGCACTCACCCTGCCAGCACCGGCTGCCGCCAGCAGCTCCCCCAGGCACCGGGCCACCTCCTGTACCTTGGGCAGCAGCCGGCCCAGTGGGAGGGGGCTCCCCTCCGGGCCAAAGTCCTGGCAGGAAAGCGGGAGAGGGGAAAGTCAGGGAGCAGGACCAGCCACAGGTCAGCCACCATGCCTCCGGGGGGGCCCTCGCAGGTGGTGCCCCTGTCCCCTGGAATGACCGCTTAGAGCAGACAGCGAGCCCGCGGGTGTCGCCGGTGGGGGACGCTCGCCCCAGGACACACATGTGGGGGGGTCCCTGCACCCCGGGGGGAGGGATCTCCGGTGTACCCTGGGGGTGCTCACTGTGCGCGTCTGGGGACACCGACGGGGACAGGGGCAGCGGGGGTGTCACTCACGGCAGGGGCCCTGCTCTGGCCCAGGCGGCGCTGGCGCTCCCGCACGCGCTGCAGCTGCTGCTGGTACCAGTCGCGCCCCCGCGCCATCATCTCCAGGCCCTGCAGCAGCACATCCTTCTCCTGCTCCAGCTCCTGTAGCTGCTTCAGCTGTCGCACGCGGGGAGGCGTGAGCATGCTGACCGGGCACACCCGTGGGCCCCCCGCACGTGCGCCTGAGGAGCCCCAGCCACGCAGACCCACCCCCACCAGCGCCAACGTGCCCGCACCCGTGCCCCCCAAGCGGGCTTCCCTGGGGGAACCCAGGCAGCACTCCCCAGCTCAGCAGCTCCCTTTAGGGCAAGCGGTTCGGGGGGGCTGTGCCCAGTCCGCATGCCGCAGCACACCCAGACCGCCTTCTCCCTAAGGACTTCTTCATCTGGCCTGGAGCCACCCCTCAAGTGGATTCAAGCCCGCACGGGGAGACACGTCTGTAATCAACCGACATTCCAGGCCCCCGGAGCCAGGCTTGGCTGCTACCTCCCAGGCTTCGGGCTGGTCCAGGACACCTAGCATGCGCCCAAGACAGAGAGTCCCCAGAGCCCTCACTCACCAGGTCACAGTCCACGCCGTTGGTGATGGTGTGCCTCCGACGTTCCCCTCGTGCACGGGGGGCCCGACGGGCATCGCCGATGCCGAGCTCCCGCGGCCTGCCGCCCAGTGCGCCTGCCAAAAAAGGTAAAGTCCTGGCTCACTTCCAGGCCCGCCTGTCCAGCCTGTGCCCGCCCCCACCCCAAGCCTGGCAAGGCAAAGCTGAGTGTCCAGGCTAACACGTCTGTGCGGGCATGGGCAATGTGGGGCCTCTGCACAGACGCTCCCCATCTCAAGCCGTCCCGGGGGCCAGTGCCCAGCCCTGCCCACCCCTTGCCTCCATGGGGTCTGGTTTCCCACTCATCCCCACCAACTCCTTTACCCCGATCCTGGAGGGCTATGTGCCCTTGAGACTGCGTGATTGTACACACAACACAGATGTGAGCGTCCACAAGCACGCCCCAGCACGAGCACTGTACCCAGTTTGTCTGGGCACGCCTGTGCCCACAGTACTTTGTGTGCCCCGCAGGGGCTCAAGGGGTGCTGGGTACAGGGTGGGTGAGCAGGGCGCCGGGCTTCCCTGCTCCCTCTCCTTGTCTGCCGCGGGTTTTAAGGGTGACCAGAGTTGGTGCAGGTGAAATGGGACAGCACAGGCGGCCCAGACCTAACTCCTCCCAGAAAGAATAAAACATAAAGCTGGGCCACACACAGGGGCGCGCACCGTGCTCGGCACACAGCTCGGCACACAGCTCAGCAGCTCTTACGGCTTGGGCGCCCCCCTGCAGCGGAATCGGCTTGGGGGTGAAAAGCCAGCGGGGCCAGCTGGCTTCCCTGGGGGCTGGGGAGTGCATGGAGTGAAACAAGAGAAGAGGAGTGGCTCCCTAGTCCTATCCCCCACACCAGGTTCAGCCTCACAGGCTACGCCCCCAGCACTGGCCAAGGGGAGTGGGGGCGTGATGCAAGAAGGGGACATGTCCACCGGGTTGGCTTCAGTGGCAGGGCAGGCCTCCAGCCCCCTGTAGCGGACAGGCTCCAAGCAAGCCCAGAGATCGCGTCCCAACCTGCCCGTGCTCTACGGCTCTCAGAGAAGTCCAGCAGAGGGATGCTGGGAGCAGGGAACAACCCAGTACACCTGGGCTTGGCGTGGGGGCAGCTCCCAGATTCCCAGAAGACAGCACACTGGGTGTTCGGTTGGATGCCCAGCAGGTGCAGGCAGCCCTGTCCCCCCCTCTGGCCCGGAGGGAGCAGCCTGTCCCCACTGGGCAGGACAGGGCTGGCTGCACTGAGCTCCACCAGGGCCTGGGTCTCTGGAGTGGGGGATCTCTATTCAGGGGAAGCTGGGGGTTGGGCAGTGAGGAGCAGGGGGAGCCCCCAGCCTGGGGTGGGCTGCTGGACGGCTTTGCCGTGTAGGCGAGGAGCCACTGTGGCTCCAAGCACCAGTGATGGGGCTGGGGAATATGGGCAAGGCTGAGGTGGAGGCCCAGTGAGGCTGGCATGGCGGTGAAGGCATAGAAAGGGCTTGCAGCTGCCATGGTGGGGGTGCGCGCAAGCAAGCTAAATGCGCTGAGGGGTTTGGACCCCCGCCCCCACCCATGAGGCAGCTGCTACTCCCAGAGCAGACACTAGAGGGGCCCAGAGGGCTCATTCAGCCATCTCCTGTCACTGTCCATGGCGCCAGAAGCCAGGCAGGGACCCGCTGGCCACCCCACCCCCCAAGGGGGGGGGTAGGGGGTGTTGCGTTTGGGTCTCTCCCTGGTGTCAGCCTGGTAGGCCTTTTAGATTGGGCTGGAGACCCACCCACCACTTTAGTCTTCCTGGCAACCGGGCCAGGTCTTCCTGGGACACGTCCAGCCTGCCTCAGTGGTGGAGGCAGCAGGCCCAGCCCTCTCGGTGGAGCTGCCAAACTAAGGCCCCCGACGGGCCGGAGGAGGCCTCTCTCAACTAGAGCTCGAGGGAAACTCCTCTGCCTAGGCTGTTATCCGAGTTGGGACCAAGGGCCTTAGTGTCCCCAGGTGGGGGGCAGGAATCCCCAGTGCCCAGCTCAGGCCGGGAAGTGCGACTTCCTGGTGGAGTCTGGAGTCACCCACCAGCCTCTCGGCCCTGGTGGCCTCCCCCACGGTGGCGGGGGCGGGGCTGGCCTGCCTCCTGGCCCCGCAGGACAGGGGAGAGGCAAGAGGGCCCCTTCCCTCTGGGCGCTTACGGCCCTCGGACCCAGTTAGAGCTGCCCGCCCCCGCCCCACCACGGTAGGAGAGGCACCGGCAGCACCTCTCTGGCTCTGGCCCGAGGCAGGTCGCGGGGGTCGGCGGCGGCGGCGGGGGATGGGGGGGCGGCAGCTACGAGGCGGGGCTGGGAGCCGCCCTGCACTCACCAGCGTCCGCGCTCGGGCTCCGCTCCAGCGCCGCGCCCTGGGGCCGCTCGGGCTCCGCCGCACCGGACGCTGCCTCTGCCGGCCCGCACAGCTTCTCCAGGCTTCGGGTCGCGCCGCCGGGGACGGCCGCCGGGGGCCGCGAGCCCAGGGGTAGGGGCTTCCTCTCCAGGACAGTCCGCGGCTCGTCAGCCGGCGCGAACATCAGGCGCGGCGGCGGCGGCGGCTGCTGACCCCCGGGCCGCGCCGGGCAGCTTCCCCTGGCCGGGGCGCGCTCCTGGCCCCTCGGGCCGCCGTCGCCGCTCAGCAGCGAGGTGCGCAGGCCGGCCACGAAGCGCTCGAAGGTCAAGTAGCCGCTGGCCGGGGCCACCTGGCGCAGGCCGTCCAGCACGCCGCGGGGCAGCTCGTGCGCGTCGGCGCCGTGCCAGCGGGACTCAATCTCGCGCAGGTGCACGCAGCCGCGCCGCCGGTCGTCCAGGATGTCGAAGAGGGTGCGCAGGCTCTGCAGGAAGGCGCGCGGCAGCCCCTCAGTGCCCGGCGCGGGCGCGGCGGGCGGCCCGCAGCCGGGCTCGGCCATCGCGGCTCCGGCCATGGGCGGGCGCCGCCAGCCTCCGTCCCCGGCAGTGTCCCGAGTTCCTTCACCCCGGCGGCCCGACGGCTGGACCGGGCCGGCGCGCACAACCCGCCGCGACAATAGCTGCAACTTTTTGAATGGACCCTCCTCGTGGCGTCAGCGCTCATTAGCATTCGCGGCGGCCATTGGCCGAAGCAGGCCCTTCTGCTCCCGGATTGGCTGAGAGGCCGCCAGCCCGGTTTGATTTTCCGCCGAGGGCCCCGCCCCGCGCGCTCCCGCCGCAGTGTTGGCAGCGGCCGGGGGTGCGCGGGGGCCTGGGACCGGCGGGGCGGGGTCCCGCAACTCCGCATCCCCTCGGCCTCGCCGAGGAGGGAGGGAGCCCCGAGCGGACCCCTTTCTGCTGCCCTCGTCCCCTGCTGCCCTCTTGCCTTGGTTCAGCCCTCTCCGAGGGGCGGGGCCTGGCGCCCTACGGAAAACCTGTCCCCCGTGGCCTCGTGGGCGTAAGGATGGGGAGCACACCTCCTCCAGGGATTCACCTTCCCCGTCTCGCTTCCCTGGGAACTCTTCGCTCCCTACTCGGGGTCCCCTGGCCCAGGCACCCCGACTCTGGGGCCCATTTACCAAGAGAGTCCCAAGAGGATTGTGGGCTCCAGCCGGCTGGGCGCTTCCCCTCACAGAGGCCTCTCTGTCAGCACTGCTGCTAGGTCCTCGCCTTGTCCCTGGGGATAGCCTGGCCTGTCCTGCCTACTGCAGGACAAAGCCACTTTTTCCTGTGTCCCCAGATCCCCATCTGGCGACCAGCTCTCCTCCGCATCCACAGCCCTCTGCTCCAGCCTCTTCCTCTGGCTGGACACTTCCTTCCGCTGCTCCCCCAACTCGCTGGGTCTCTTCAGGCCAACCAGGTAGCCCTGTGTCCCCAGTGGCCCCGGCTTCATTTCCAGCCAGGATCCAGTCTTTGTGTCTGGCCAGCCTGGGAGGGGGCTGGAGCTTAGCCAGTGGTGGTCTCTTCTAGAAGAGAACTTCCTCCTGTTGGGGTAGGAAAGTGCATTTCTTTCTGCTAGCCAATGTGAGGTCAGCTGGGCCAGGTGCTATGTTCACGAGAGCTCCTCCCATCAAGGCTTCCCTTTATTAATTTCACAGCCCTCCAAGTCGGGGCTCAGTTGTGGTAAGGAATTTTGGAAGGATCTAGAAAGCTGTGCGTCTGGCGTCTCCCCGTGGAGCCTAATCCACCCCTGCCTTCCCCTTTAGTGACAGGACTAGACAAAGCCCCAGAATTCTAGCTGTTCATCCTGCCGTTCATCTCCCCCTCCCACTCTTCTTCCAGCCCAGCCCGCCCAGGTCCCCCTGCCTTAGGGTCTGCAGGTGTCCCTCAGCTCTCGGCCCTAGCACACGGTAGTTCTCCCACCAGGAACCCCTCTCCCTGTCTGCTCTGGGCCGATCACTCTGTACCCTTCGAAACCCCACTCAGGTACACCTTGGAAGTGGTATGTTCTGATCTTCAGAGCATGAGGCTTTCTTCCAGGAATAGTGCTTCTCTCCCCAGGAGTCCCTCCCTGAGCTTTCTAGAATCCAGGACAGGCTTGGTGGGTGGCCCGCACGTGGGAAGCCTCATCGCGGAGGTCACAGTGGTCACCTAACGCCACCCTTAGGTGGAAGGGGGAGACCTGGAGACAGCTCCGTGGGTGAGCAGGCCAGTGGCAGTGGCCGCAAGCCGTGCTGCTACGGACAGCCGGACAGTGTGGTCCCCGTGAGCCTGAGCCCGCCACACAGAGAACACAGGGACTTCTCTGAGCATCAGGAACCGTGGGGGAGGAGGCCCCGGGTCTGTGGGCTTCCTGGTGGGCTGCCCCGGCTAGGCACTACTGGAAGGTACGGAGACACCGGAGTGAGTCCCCACTCTGGGGGTGGGACTAAGGCGCCGTCCGTTGTGTACTTCCTGTCCTGAATTCTGACCACTTCCTCCTTCTACCCCATTTTCTAGCCTGACCCAACACTTTCCTAGCTCTGTACCTTTCAGTGTCAAGCCCCCCCAGGGGCTTCCCAGAGCCCCAGACCAAATGGGGCCCCCATGGTTTTTGAGGTGCTGGTCACAGTTGTAATTATGTTCTCACTGTGCCAGCTTGGAGCTCCACGGAGGTGGATGGCGGGGCCCTCTGTCGCCAGCCTCACACAGTCCCTGTGCCTGTTCCAGGTTCTCTGGTCTCCACCCTGTAATAACAACCAGGCCCCGTGCTGGCCTCTGGACCCTGGCTCCCCTGAGAGTTTTGGATGAAACCCTAGTGCACAAGGAAGATCATTCCTGGACCACAGCCTGCCTTTGCCAGGTTGTCCGGGAGCTCGTTACCCACCTCTCCCCCACTGGTGCCCTCACCCGTCTGCCCAGGTGGGCCAGCTCTCCCTCTCTGGCCCTTCAGATGCCTCTGGCTATCCAGCCTCAACTGCCCCAAGCCTCATGTTGAGGTGAGATTTGGGGGTCACCCTGAGATGAGCTCTCCGTCCATGTGACATCTGCCTTCAGAGGCATGTGTGCAGGGAGTGAGAGTTCCCCTGGACTCTGGCCTGGCGTGTGGGGCCCACTCTGCTTCTGGGCTCCCTACCTCCCACATGCCCCTCCACCTCTAACACGTGCCATCCAACTACCACAAGCTACTGAAGCCGACCTTTCGTTCATTCATTCAGCAAGCATCCCTACCACTTGATGTGGCCCAGTCACTGAGCTAGGTGTGGGATTGAACACTCATTCATTCATTCCACATTTACTGAGTAGCTACTGTGTGCTGGGCATTGATCTAAGGTGATGGGGCAGCGCAGGGAACCAAACTACCTCCAGCCGTCATGGGGTTACTCTTCCTGGGGGAGTCGGGCAGCGGAGAATGCAGAAACGCAGAAGGAACACAGAGGAATGGGAGGGTGATCTCTGAGCCAACATGGCCTGAGAGGGTCTCCCCAAGGAGGCAACACATGAGTGGAGACCTGGCAACGTGGGGCAGGAAGTCATTTTCTGGGAAAGAGTAGTCCAGGCGGGAGGAACAGCAAGTGCCAAGGCCCAGCGGCAGGCCTAAGGCTGCCCCCAGGAGCAGAGTGGGCGCTCCAGGGGCTGTGGGAGACTACTTCCTAAGCCGGGAAGGGGTTCGTGGGAGTCTCTACCTGCAGAGCCTGCCTGGTTAACTGGGGTTAACTGAGGCAGCCTGGCAGAGATGTTACTTTGCATTTTGGGTCCCAAAGTGCCATTTGAATTTCTTTTAATCCTGTTGCATGCATTACTTTTAGGCTTAATACAACTAATTTCTAGAAGAAAGCTTTGCCCCCAAATGGCTGAACCTACTCACCATTTTTCATGAGGGAGTTTATAAACAGCAAGACATATATCCATCTGTCTATATTTTTAATAAACAGCAGATATTTTAAGCTCTGATAGTTACTATAACATGGCGGGGGAAGGGCTCTTCTGGCTCCGTGGCGATGAGGAGGAGGGGTGTGAAGGGGGAGCTCCCAAGGACGCAGGGCGCCCTTCTGGGGGGGGGGGTCCTTGGTGGCATCCAGACCCCTGGCCCTACCCATGATCTGGCTCTACCCTTCCCAGCCCAGCCGCCAGGAGTCTTGGTCAATGCGAACATGGCCACGTGCGGGGACAGACCCTCCCCTCCCCCTCAGGTGCCGGGACCCTCAGGACTGTGGGTCCAGAAAGGGGTGCATTAGAGCTGAAGTCAGCCCTCACGCGCCCGGGGCCACGGGTCGCAGATCCTGGGAGGGGACTTCCCGACTCGGGGCGACTCGGGGCGCCCCGGAGCCCTATGCCTCTGGGGTCCCTAGCGCCCAGTCTCCCGGCCCCTTCTCAGGCTGGGGCGGGCGAGACCCCGGAGCTGGCGGGCCGCGGCGGAGCGGACGGGGGAGGCGTCTGGGCCGGAGAACTAGGGGGGCGGGGTCGAGGCGGGGCGCCCTGGTCCCGCCCCTCTGGGGTCGTCACCGCCCGCTGGGTCCCGTGACGCCCGTAGGAGCGCGCGGGTCACGAGGGCCCCTGCGGCCATTGGTGGCGACATGGCCTCGGAGCGGGATGTACGCGCCCGGCTGCAGCGCGCGGGCCAGGAACACCTGCTGCGCTTCTGCGCCGAGCTGCCGCCGGGGCCCCGCGCCGAACTCCTCGCCGAGCTGGGGGCGCTGGAGCCGGAGGCGCTGCGCGAGCACTGCCGGCGCGCGGCCGCGGCCTGCGCGCACCCCCCGGGCCCGCCGCCGGACCTGGCCGCGCGCCTGCGGCCCCTGCCCCCGGAGTGCGTGGGCAGCGCGAGCCGGTGCGACCCGGACCTGCGGCGGCTCTGGGAGGAGGAAGGTAGGCGGGGCGGGGAGCCCGGGCGGCGGAGGGGGCCTGGCCCAGAGCGGGTGACAGGAGAGCTTTACTTGGAGGGGTTTAGCCTGCCTCATTCCTTTGTGGAGTCCCCTTGACTCGCAGCTCGCGACTGGGGTGTGGGGCTCCAAAGGCGGCCTGCCCTGGGGAGAGTGCTTGGTGCAGGTGCACCTGTCTAGCAGCCGCCCAGCCCACAGGCGTCCGGGCCGCAGGGAACCCTGGCGCACTTGCACGGCCCCCTGGTCACTGTTGGCCTCGTGGCCTCAGAGGTGAGGCCCGTGCTCTGGGAGGGAAGCCTGCCCAGGACCCGCACTGCACTGCTCTGACCAGCCTCACCTGGGGTTCCCTCTGAAGGACCCCGGCCGGGAATGAACCCTGGAGCACCTCATCAGGACCCCTGAGGGGACCGGGACAAGGTGGGGTTTGGGTGCCGCCCTGGCCCCCAGAACATCAGAATGTTGCTTGGCAATGTCTCTCCTGTGGCTGCCAGAAGTCTCGGGTCCGGGTCCGGGCGAGTGCGGCTTGCTCTGAGGTGACCGGGACTTAGTGTGGCAGGTCCCAGGTGTCCCCTCATGGCGCCCCGCACCTCCAGGTTTCCGCCAGATCGCCCTGAACAAGGTGGCCGTGCTGCTGCTGGCGGGGGGGCAGGGCACGCGCCTGGGCGTGACCTACCCCAAAGGCATGTACCAGGTGGGGCTGCCGAGCCAGAAAACCCTGTATCAGCTGCAGGCCGAACGGATTCTGCGGGTGGAGCAGCTCGCTGGCCAGCGCCACGGCACCCGCTGCACCGTCCCCTGGTGTGCCTTCTCTGCGGTACCTGGTCCCCAGAACCATCCTCTGCCCCCGCAGCCCCACAGCTAGACCTGAGCCCCAACCCCAGCCCAGACCTGCAGGCCAGCCCCTGTCGGAGCCCCTTGTCCCAGAGGCGCTGGGCCCTTCCTGGGGCCTGCTCAGCCTCATCTCTCCTTAAAGGTACATCATGACCAGTGAGTTCACGCTGGGGCCCACGGCCAGGTTCTTCAGGGAGCATGACTTCTTCCAGCTGGACCCCAACAACGTGGTCATGTTTGAGCAGCGCATGCTGCCGGCTGTGAGCTTCGAGGGCAAGGCCATCCTGGGGCAGAGACACAAGGTTGCCATGGCCCCAGGTAGGTGCCACCCCCGGGCCAGGGAAGGACTGCGGGGGGGCCTAGAAGGAGGAGCTAATTAGAGGTTGGCAGGGGTGTGGCAGAGATCAGAATGTTATCCCTGGAGGCTGTGTGGTCCCCGGTGAGGGGCCTCTCCTCTCTGGGCCTTGGTCACAGGTCACAGCTCCTCTGGCCCATCTGTCACATAAAACAACCAGAGGGATAGTGACGGAGAGCCGCCTCAGGTACAAGGTCCAGCCCCAAGGGGCCTCCCTTGCCTCCAGCGTGCCCCGGACTAGATGGTTTAAGCCCAGCAGGCGCACTCAAACGTGGTCCCTGTCTCCCTGTGCAGACGGCAACGGGGGGCTGTACCGTGCCCTGTCAGATCACCACATTCTAGAGGACATGGAGCGCCGGGGAGTGGAGTTCGTGCACGTTTACTGTGTGGACAACATCCTCGTGCGACTGGCTGACCCGGTCTTCATCGGCTTTTGCGTGCTTCGTGGTGCGGACTGCGGGGCGAAGGTAAGCTGTCCCTGCCCTCCTTGCCCCGCCCCTCCTCCCAGCCCTGCCCTGCCCCCCCCCCTGCCCCCCCCAGCCAGCACCCAGCCCTCCTTGCCCCGCCCCTCCTCCCAGCCCTGCCCGGCCCCGCCCCCCCACCTGGCCCGCTCCAGCCAGCAGCCAGCCCTCCTCCCAGCCGCGCCCCTGTCCACCCGGCCCTGCCCCCCCCCAGCAGCCAGCCCTTCCAGCCCCCACCTTGGCTGCAGGTGGTGGAAAAGGCCTACCCAGAGGAGCCGGTGGGTGTGGTGTGCCAGGTGGACGGGGTCCCTCAGGTGGTGGAGTACAGCGAGATCAGCCCGGAGACTGCACAGCTGCGTGGACCCGAGGGGAGCCTGGTCTACAGCCTGGGCAACATCTGCAACCACTTCTTCACGCGAGACTTCCTCCAGATGGTCAGCAGGTGTGCTCAGCAGATGGTCGCAGGTGCTGGCCAGGGGCTCCAGAGCCCTAGCGGGGGCAGTAAGGCTCTCAGGCCAAGTCAGCCTGCTGTCCCTCCCATATGGTGACCATTGTTCGGGCACCGCCTCTTACCCTGTGGCTTGCAGCTGCCATTTCATCGGGGCAGGGATGTGGCCAAGTGGGGCCCGTCTGTCTCTCTCTCGGACTTGGCGGGTGGGGTGGGGCGGTGGGCTGCAAGGTCGCCCATGCCCTTCCGGAGATCGGGCTCAGCACCCAGTGCTCCTGGCCAGGCATGCGTAGAGGTGGGGATAGGTCTCCTGGGGGTGTCCCATCTGACCTGTCTTCCTGCCATTGTCCTCCTGTGCCCCCAGCGAGTTTGAGCCCCTGCTGAAGCCACACGTGGCTGTGAAGAAGGTCCCATACGTGGATGAGGAGGGAAACCTGGTAAAGCCGATAAAACCGAACGGGATAAAGATGGAGAAGTTTGTGTTTGATGTGTTCCAGTTTGCTAAGTTAGTGCTAGAAGTCATTTATTTTTTCTTCTTCCGTCTTTCTGTTTTGGTGGTGGGTTCTGAGGCCTCGTTGGGTTGGGAATTGGAGGCTTGTGGCGGACACGGGGGGGGGGCGCCCCTTTGTAGTGGGGCTGCCGGCAAGCTCAGGGAGAGGGCCAGAGGAAGCACCCCCGTGGTGTGAGCCTGCAGAGTCTGGGCTGGCCGCCATCCTCAGGGCTCTGCTCTCTGGGACGCACCCCTGCTGCGCCTGAGCCCTCCATCTGCTCCTGGCCTGGGGTTAGGAGGCTGTTTCTAGGCCAGGCGGCTGGGGACTCCCAGGGGGTTTGGCCCTCACCCTGGGGTTCCAGGATCTGGGGGTTTGGCTGGAGGGAAGGAAGGACTTCAGGCAGACCCAGGGAGCTCAGGAGCAAAGACGCATGTGGTGCCTGGGGGGCCTCCTCCATGGAGGCGACCCCCACTTAGTCACTGGAGCCCCGGTGCAGCCTGCACCTGCCCAGGACCGGGGCCTCTGGGCCAGGACTTGGGGTCACGAGTTCTTTTCCCCACAGGAACTTCGTGGCCTTTGAGGTGGCCCGGGAGGAGGAGTTCTCTCCGCTTAAGAATGCAGCCTCGGCTGCCAGGGATAACCCCGCCACCACTCGCTGTGCCCTGCTCAGGCAGCATTACCGCTGGGCCCTGCAGGCGGGCGCCCACTTCCTGGATGCCTGCGGGGTCCGGCTTCCAGAACTGCCCAGGTGAGTGTGGGCCTCAGCGTGCTCCCCAAAGGATAGGGTGTCAGAGCCCAACCCTCCCAGCCCCATGGCCTTGCTGGCTCTGCGGAGGCCTGAGCAGCGGCGGGGGCTGAAGCTCGCAGTGCGCTGAGTGCAGGTGGTCAGGCCCTGCGCGGCCGTACAGGGACTGCCTGCGGCCTGGGGCCGGACCCTCGAGGTCGGCTCAGGGCCCCGGGTGGGTGGGCACGTGCCACCCTTCTTGACTCCTTCATAAGCTTGGAAACCAAGAGCGAGGCGTGGTGCACGGAAGCTAGCCGGGCAGGTCGCCTTCAGGACTGGCAGAGAAGGGGACGTGAGGCTTCCGTGCCCCCGCTGTCCGCAGCAGCACCTCCACCTGGAGGCCCCGGTGCTGGGGGGCCCGCAGCGCTGAGGGCTATTGCCCGCCCAACCAGAGCCTATCACCTGGGCAGGGACCGTTTGCGGAGGAATCTGGGTGTGCAGAGGAAGGGGTGTAGCTGAGAAAAGACTCTGGGATCCGGGTCAGGCAGGGACAGTTCCAGGTCACGTGCCGACGCGTGCACTCCCACAGCCTGCTGGGCAGCGGAGAGCCTCCCGCCATCTGTGAGATCTCCCCCTTGGTGTCGTACTCTGGAGAGGTGAGTCCTCGGGCCAACATGGGACTGCTCGGGGTCGGGCACGTGTGATCCGGGGGGCGGGGGGAGAAAGAGTGCCGATTCAATTTACCAAAAGGAAACTAGCTTCTTAAGTTACAGAGGATCTTTCGGGACGTGGAGTGGGTGATGAGTCAAGAGGCCCTCACAGGTCTTAGAGAGGCCGGGAGGAAGTCGGGTGGGGTCAGAGTTGGGGGTCCAGCGAGGAAGATTTCATGGGAGCCTTGTTGAGGGAGGAATGCTGGTCCTAACCCTCCGAAAAGATCTGGCGGGAGCTTGCCCAAAGGATTCATAAGGACCTCAGTCTAGAGTGGCATACAACCCTTCCTCCTGGAAGCCTCTGACACCCTACCCCACACTGGCTCAAGGTGAACGTGTACTCCACCTTGAGGATTGAGAGCTGAATGCGTAGAGGTCACGAC
>PITA01015721.1:0-49063 GCA_004023965.1 Spilogale gracilis | reverse complement strand
CATGTTACCATAGTAGGGCTGTGAGTAGAATCAAAAAAAGAGCTTCACACTGATGAACTTGAAAAGATAGGTTTACTTCTTTTTTCTCCCATATTTCAGATACGTTCAAGGGAAGACTTATTTTTTTCTTTTACATCACACCTCTGCTATTTGCATTAAAGTCAACCAAAAATAGAATTTTTCATAGGAATTTTCTTCATATCAGACTTACTTTAAAATGACTTTATGATAGGTGATACTACTAAGCCAAATTCTTAAGAGTAGAGGTTCAATTTATTTTTATTTATTTATTTTTTAAATATTTATTTATTTATTTACTTGACAGAGAGATCACAAGTAGGCAGAGAGAGGAGGAAACAGGCTCCCTGGCGATGCAGGCCTTGATCCCAGGACCCTGAGATCATGACCTGAGCCGAAGGCAGAGGTTTTAACCCACTGAGCCACCCAGGCACCCAGGGGTTCAATTTAATGCTCATATTAAACTTGTCTGCCATCCGACCCACCCCAATAGTGCAGACAATAATCTTGAAATTCCCTTCTACATTCAGACTTTCTGTTTTCCTTCTAATATATATTTTCTACTTGGCTACATCAGTTGAACAAATATCACTGCCAATTATGATTGCCCAAATATCATTTCCCATCCAGAAAGATAAATGTTTTATTTCTTTTATATCAAACCTAAATTCCAAATTCTTTTAGTAAATTTGAAAGCCTTCTTTAAACTGATCCTTTTTTTACCTAGGCAAGCTTGCTACACTCAAACAAAGCATTCTCTGCCTCTTTGTCCTCACCCTGTGCATACATTCCCACTTCTCCCATTTCATCTTCATCTCTTTTGCCTTCATTTCTATGAAATCCGTGTGTTTTGCTTCTCTAAACTCAACAGCTCCTTCAAGGTCCAGCTTAATTTCCCTCTCTTCCAGCCCATCACAGACAGTGACTTTGGTGAAAAGAAACTGCACTTGCTGACAGTACGATATAATTTAGCAAACTTGAAAATATCATATCTTAAGTTTCTCTGGTTTGTGAAAAGTCATTAGCACAGTGCCACGAGTCCAGTATAAGTCCTTTATAAGTATTTATTGATTGATACTTCCACAGCTAATTTCCTTCTAGCATTTCTGTAAAGACAGAGAGAGTAAATTTTAAGACATCGCTATTCTATCCTTGTATGACCGTGAATAAGTCACCTGGCATTTGTGACCAGTTGTTTCAAAGCTTCACTATACTATTAAATATCATTATACATCAAAAAAGTTCACAGTTTCAGATCCAGTGGTGAATCACCATTGCAAAATACAGCATAATTAGATATGTTATGGACTAGAATGAACATGTGTTTCAAGATCCTTCTACTGGAGTCTCTTAAAAACTGGAACACAAGCCAAATAGAGTCAATTATTCAATTATTACAAATAAAACATAATTCTAGTGACATAAGGTTTTCTAAAGCATAGTTGATGCACATTAGGTGGTGCTCTCTGGAGCTAAAGAAGACATAGTAAAATATGATCATTTTCAAGGGCTGCATTTTATTGGATTTCAGGGTAAACTACTGTTCTTCCTTCCTATTTCAAGAAAGTGCATCACAGACAGGATGCTTCCATTATGTGATAGGTTTGTACCTAAAAAGTTGTGTGTGTATGTGTGTTTTGTATATTTTATTGAGGATTCAACTCTTTTCCTCCATTGACTCACAGTAGATTTATATTTCAGATTTTTAATGCCCCTTTTCCCCCCTCAGGAAACTCTAAATTCTAAATGCTAAATTTTCCTGACCTACCTTCAACACTTTAAGGTTAATCCATGATCAAATGATTAAATGCATTCCAAAAACTATATTTTTTAAAAGTCTAGCAGTAAATATTTCACAATAGTTATTTTACCAATTTACGTACTGTCACTTAATCTGTATTTTCCTCAAGCTCTCATGTACTGACACACACTTTGGTCAAGCTTTTTTTTTTTTTTTTCCCCTGGACTCCACCTCTTTCTCAGTCATGGTTTCTTGTTTGCTTAAAGAGTTTGGAAAGTCAGAGAGAAGAGTAAACTTGTTTAAATTCTTCAAATATTTAGAAGGTTTAGATCCCCTTTCATAACTAGCTGGAAGAAAAAAAGGAATACTTGTGCTCCTTACCATTGGTTTTTCTTTAAAGTTCTCTTAATTTTGAATGAAAATTATTGTTTTAATAGCAAAAACCCATGGAGATTGACAGAGAAGGAATTTATGCAGGGTAGAC
Source organism: Spilogale gracilis (assembly GCA_004023965.1). Taxonomy (NCBI): domain Eukaryota; kingdom Metazoa; phylum Chordata; class Mammalia; order Carnivora; family Mephitidae; genus Spilogale; species Spilogale gracilis. The sequence continues at coordinate 46,820 of PITA01015721.1, read as the reverse complement.
AGATATGAAATTCTCCAGAGCACATGTCTATCAGTCAGAACTTGTCAAATCAGGTGAAACACTGATAATATGGCATTTATCAGCATGTAGCCATTTTTGTCACTATGATTGAAGTAAAGACCTGAGTATTTGCCAAAAATAATTTTTCACGAAGTCTCCTCAGCACATGCTTTTCTGAATATTGAAATAAACTAAAACATTTTTCCATGCTTGTGCAGCATAATTGTGGGGACAAAAGCTTAAAGATGGATTAGGGCTAACCAAGAAGTGTCAGTGTAAATCCTCTTGGGGCAGAGTGATAAGGACCCAGAGACAGAAAACCTTGTTCTCTAGAATCATAGCTATAGGGAAACTACCAGCTTGAGTTTCACAAAGTGATTTCTGTAACTAACCATTAAAGAAACTAGATCAAAGAAACAAGAGACCAACAGATCAAAACTGATGACCTTATTTGAACATTTAGATTGAGACATGCCTAAAATCAGCCATACCTCCTTGGACTTCCCAACGTTGTGAGCCAATAAATTCATTTCTATTGTTTAAATATATATGAAATGACTTTTCTATCACGTAAAATTCCCATTTTCCTCTCAAATAAACCAGAGTGCTTGTATGCTCACGGGATGGACTTGGTTTATCACTGTCTCCTGGGCAACTAGCCCCTTTTCAGATGCTGATCGAAATGCAGTACTGGCAAGCTGTTGAAATTACAGAGTTGTTCAACAGAATGGCTCCAAAAGTTGGTCCCACCATGATCTTTCTTCAGTTAAGGGTGTGCCTTTAGCCTAGGAAGTGAAGGGGCAATTGTTCTCGCTGATGTTAGTCCATCAAGAAGCCACATCAAGAGAACTAACATCAGATTCAATGCTTTCCCAGAGTCACATTACCAAACAGTCCAAAATATTTTTTGCGTTTTCCTTCCAGCCCCAGTCTTTACCTTGAGCTTGCCCTTCATGTGATTTCTCTCTGCAGCTTCTGAGGCATATTCTTGAAGGAACTTGGTCTCAGGCAGACTACCAGTGCAAACCCTCCTAGCTATTGAAGAATCTCTCTTTCATCATGATAATTTAGTACCCTTGCAGGCTATACAAGCAATAATCTGGACAGTTGGGAACCACGGAGTATCTTTTAAATTGCATCCTGTAGGGACCTTGCTAGTCTGTCTTCTCTGAGGTCTGCCTATGTTAAAGGAGAAAGAAGTCTCCATAGAAAGAGGACCCAGGATGGGCATAAACCCATCAGGTTTCCCCCACTTTTCATTATAAGCAACTTCTTAGAATCTAAGGTTAATATTTTGTTCTAACCATCACGTTCAAAAACCTTTTGAAGTGTTTTACTTTCTGAAAAAGAAAAAAACATCTAATTTTTGCCCTTGCATGGGTTGTTATAGATGATATTGATTTGCATTCCTTAACTAGAGGTAAACTTTCAAGTCTCACTTCATTTAGTTAACAACAAAAAATATTTCTCTGCTGTATGTTTTCCTTTCACTTTGATAAGCGGTGTTTCTTTTAATAAGAAAGTATTGCAATCTGAGAAACAAAAGACTAGATAACTGAATGTTTGTTTTATCTAACTAATCTTAAAATATCCTACAAAACTCATTTATACACGTGTGTGTACACACACACACACACACACACACACACACACACACTCCCCTAAACCCTAAATAAATAACAAGGAATAAAAACCTACCAAGGAAATGGAAAAGGACCTCTCATGGCTTAAATGGTTTTTGAGAATATGCCTGTTAAATAAATTTTACACGTGATCTGAAGTGTGAGCCAAGGAAGTACATATGGTGAAACTTTAGCAAATACTTACTGGGGGAGTAACCCACAAAGGAATTAAAGATCCTAGCCACATATTTAATTTTTTCACCCAAACTGTTAAAAATTATGTCATTTTTCACTTGAGAATGTAGGTTGGCTAATGGATTTAACACTACCATTTGGTCGAATTTCCTGATGTCTGCTCCAATCATTGTATAAGCCTCTTTACAGAGAAAAAAAAAAATCTTAGAGCTTTATCTCCTTGTTCTTTGTGTTCTCACATAGGCACTCTGTTATTTTTTACCCAGCTGAGGTTGATTGAAAAAGTAACGATACAGGATAGAGATGAGTTTTAATGTCCCTGGAACCAAAATGACTAAGATAAAAACATTTTCCAATATAAACCATACTTTGTAGGTCAAGATGGAAAATCTGGAAAAAAATGAGTTTTATTCTATTTATATAAAATGTGTTTTCTGGTTTTCATAATTTTCTTACCCTTCTACCTGAATGTAGTTGTATGTTCTCAAGTTTATGTTGTTCTTCCTAATAAAGCCTCTATGTTGATGATGATTCTAGTAATAGCAATTAGCCTTTGCATGTTTGGGGCTGTCCCCTTTCCTTTGCCTTTCCAAGATGAGAGCATCCCATATTTGCAGTAGACTGGTTTGTCTAGCAAAGATTCTTTTTTAAAAGATTTTATTTATTTATTTGACAGAAACACAGCGAGAGAGGGAACACAAGCAGGGGGAGTGAGAGAGGGAGAAGCAGGATTTCCGCAGAGCAGGGAGCCCAATGTGGGGCTCGATCCCGGGTCTCCGGGATCAAGATCTGAGGCAAAGGCAGTCGCTTAACCAACTGAGCCACCCAGGCGCCCCTAGAGTTCCAATTTCTTTACTGTTGTATTGTTAGTCACTAAAACACGTATCTTCCTACAGAACTCATCTGCAAGTTCACTTGTTATAATATTTCTTATACATAAATTTTTATTTTATTTTTTAAAGATTTCATTTATTTATTTAACAGAGAATGAGACAGGGAAAGACAGGCTTCCCTCTAACCAGGGAGCCTGATGCGGGGCTCAATCCTGGGACTCCGGGAGGGTGACAGAAGACAGACACTTAATGACTGAGTCACCCAGGTGCCCCTACACATAAATTTTTAGAAGAACAAATTTATGATTTATGATTTACTGTGTTCCAAAAAAACTTGATAGGCAGATGAATAATCATGCATGAAATGGAAACAAGATTATTATATCACAATCTTAGGGTAGTGATTATTGCGAAATAGTCCTTTATTTTGATTGATGTTTCCTAAAAGTAGAGGGAAAGAGTATTCAAGAGAGACCACAAAACTAAAACAAAGCTGATTGTGCAATGGGCTAAGTTAAACTAAATGGCATTGATGAAAATGTACCAGGTGCTCAAAACTACTAGATACTTTAATCACTACTCATAGAAACTTTTTAAAATATGTGTTATTGTACCCATATTGGAGATAGATAATTGGTGGTCATAGCTACACAGAAACAAAACGACAGACTTAAGATTCACACTCAAAACTGCCTGAATTCACTTCTCAGTATTTCAAGAAGAGTTGCAAAATAATTCTAGTAGAAATACATAGATTTTCTGTTCAAATGGAAATTACAAAAAGGAAGAAATAAGTAGTGTGTGTTGCTAATAATTTTGACTCACTACAATCTCTTTCCAGAGAAGTAAAGGTGACCCAAATTATTTGCAAATTCCTATTTGTAAATGCCCACTAACTAGAATTTATTTGTAACCTCAAATCAATATTTACAGTGTTTTCATGATTATTCAGGAACATATGTAGAGCAGTGAAAACGTGATTCGCCATTGCCTAAGTGCATATTCCTGTATCAGATAGAATAAGGTGATGCCCTGATGTTTTGTTTCAGCTTTCATTTGTAAACAAGTGTTCTTTTCTTTTTTTAAAAAAATTTATTTTATTTTTTCAGTGTTACAAGATTCATTTTTAATGCATTATACTCAGTGTTTCATGCAATACACTTCCTCTTTAATACCTACCACCAGGCTCAAAGACACAGATGTAGTGAAAAGAAGGGCCATATGTACCCCAGTGCTCATAACAAGTGTCCTTTTCATGATCTATTTAGAGCTATGTTTCATGTGGGTTTTTTGTTCACACTTTTATCTAAAGGGATCCACTATGCCATGAGAGCTTCTGTGATTGCCTTTTCTCTTTGGAAGATACCGTAATACAAATCTTAGCATTGTACCCTACAAGCTGGATAGATGTGTTTAACATATGTCGAATCCAACCCCCTCTCACTCTTTCTCTGTTACCTCCCTGGTTCGAGTGATTCTTCAAATACCACAGCCTGGCCTCAAGTAGAAATTATTCTCCACAGAGATGATGAAGAATCCTTTCAAAATCTTACTCTGATCATTCTTGCACTCAAAATTCTCTAAGGGCACTCCTCTCAGTAAGAGTTAAGTTCAAAATCCCTGATCAACTAAGGCCTCAATACCCTGGTCCTTCCTCCCCCTCTCCCTCTGACATCATCCCCTATCACATTCTTCACTGTATCCACACTTGTGTCCAGCTGCTTCTGGAATATTCCAGACATTGCCATTTCTTTTTTCCACAGATATCCATAGAACTGGCATTCTTCATTCATATTTCCATTCAAACATGACCTCTTTAAAGACACCTGATATTACAAGCTTCTCTAAAATTTTTCCCTCTTTCATCCCTGCTACCTTTACTTCTTTACCATTAGCCAATCCCTGCTGAAATATAAAATCCATGAAAGCAGATTTTGTTTTGTTTTGTTTTGCTCTTTGCCATATATCCAGAGCTTCAATCAGTGCCTGGCATGTAGAAGATATTCAATGAATATTGTTGAATAAGGAAGCTTGCAAGACTAAAATATGTTGATTTTATTAAATTGATTCCTTGGCAAAGGGCCATTGAGAACCACCATTTTTTTTTTCTAAAGAGCTTATTTACTTATTTTACAGAGAGAAACACAGCTAGAGAGGGAACACAGGCAGAGGGAGTAGGAGAGGGAGAAACAGGCTTCCTGCTGAGCAGGGAGCCCGATGTGAGGTTCGATCCTGGGTCTCCGGGATCATGACCTGAGCTGAAGACAGATGCTTAATGACTGAGTCACCCAGGCCCCCTTGAGAACCACCATTTCTAGTTTATATTTTATTTCTGGCTCATGTGACTCAAATGCAGCAGTACTGTAGTCACTAATCTATTCATTTCCATCACATCTGTTACTGCAAGGAGGGAAGGGGAATAAGTTACTGTTCATACATTCTTATTCAAGAAAATATTAAAAATTCAGAGAAAAAAATCCAAGCTCCAGTTTCTGAACAGTTTCTCCTTTTTTTTTTTTTAAAGATTTTTTATTTGACAGAAACACAGAGAGGGAACACAAGCAGTGGGAGTGAAAGAGGGAGAGGCTTCCTGCCGAGCCAGCAGCCCGACGTGGGGCTTGATACCAGGACTCTGGGATCATGACCTGAGCTGAAGGCAGAGGCTTAACCACTGAGCCACCCAGGTGCCCCTCTGAACGGTTTCTATTTCCTCCCTTTGCAATTCTCTTTCCGTATCATTCTAATGTGCATGTAGACCATGTGTGAGGGTTAATATTCTGTCAAGTTGGTCGGTTAGGCCATGGTGCCAGTTGTTTAGATGCCAGACTGAAGTCCTGAAGATGTTTTTCACAGATGATTAAGTCATTCAACTTTGAGTAAAGAATTCCCCTGCACAATGCTGGGGTCTCACCCAATCCGCTGATGGCCCTAACAGCAAAAATTAAAGCTTCCCGAGTGAGAAGCCATGACCAGCGTGGCCTTGAGATGGCAAAGTAGAAATCCTGCCAGAGTTTTAAGACTGTTCATTTCATACTCAAGATTCAACTTCAGATCTTACATGAATTTCCAGTCTGGCAGCCTTCTCTCTAGATTTCAGGCTTGCCAGCCCCCACAACTGTATAAGCCAATTCCATAAAATGATGTCTCCTGATATATATATAATCAATAAGATATATATATATATATACACACACATATATCTGATTTGTATATATATGCATACATATATATATATATATGATATATATATATATATACATAATCAATAGGATATATATCCTATTGATTATGTTTCTCTGGAGAATCCTGACAAATACAGCATGTGAGTATTGAGTTGATGACTAATATTAATCATGAGACTCCTTAAAAGGCCACCTCAGGACTATGGGGACCCCAGATAGCAGAAAGTCTCACAGCAATATCCATGGAAGAAAACCATACATAAACCAAAGACTGCTGAATTCTGAATGTATGACACAAGAGGCAAGAGTATTGTACTCTTATAAATTCCTTCATTGACCCGATGTGGGAAAGAAACCAGACCAATTCTAGAAAAGTAGCTATTCACATCAGTTTTTAAAATTCAGAGAGAGATAACTGAGCTAATTGAGTATTCAGTGATTCTTGCTGCCACTGAGGTCTTAGTAAAGAACTTAGAATTTAGCAAACCTAAGAGCTATTTCCCAAATAAATCTGGAGTCCTAATAGTTTTGTGTCTACCTCGGTTGCCTAAACTTCCTGGCATCATCCGTTCCGTGGCTCTATGAAGTCCTAGAGCAGGATCCAAAATTCAAGCAATAACCTCATCTTTATCATTGGGAAGTCACCATAATCCTTGCTTTTATAACTCAATATAAGAGTGTGTTTTTTTTTCCAAAGATTTTATTTATTTGACAGAGAGAAACACAGCCAGAGAGGGAACACAAGCAGGGGGAGTGAGAGAGGGAGAAGCAGGCTTCCCGCCAAGCAGGGAGCCCAATGCGGGGCTCGATCCTGGGTCTCCGGGATCATGACCTGAGCCGAAGGCAGTCGCTGAACCAACTGAGCCACCCAGGCGCCCCTATAAGAGTGTTTTGAAGACATCATTGTGGCAATCTCTTTTCAAAATATGTGGGGTAAGACCAAATATGACTCATTATAAATTCTAAGCACTAAGATAGTAAAAGCAACAAATACCCCTCTTGTAATTCCCACCAAGATATGACCTTATAGTTAAAGAAAAAGAAAACAAACAAAAAACAAAACTCTTTTAGCAACCCATACACACCCCTGAATTTAGCATATTTTAGAATAAATAAGATAGTGATAAGTAAGTCCAACAGCAAATGGGGGAGAAATGAAATTGTCAATAGTATACTGACCTTCTAAAGAAGAGACAGGAAGAGATAAGCCTATCTGCTTGCAGCTGAAAACAGAAAGCCACCAGAAATATACTGATCCTTTCCAACCTTAGACCCAAAATGCAGAAAGATATTGATTAAATGTACTTCTTTTCCTGCTCCACCCAGTATACAGGTTTCTGTGTTGATTGTGTGTGGGTGTGTGTTTCAAGTGTTTATACCTTGACAAGCCTATGTGAAAACTGGGCTCAGAAAACTGGGGCACACTATTTTTGAGTCCGTTTTTCCTTGGTGAGTCAGAAGACTTTTTGTTTTTTTGTTTTTTTTTCCTCTCACCATAGCACATACCCTCCAATCAGAAGACTTCTAAGAGTTGCCTTTGGGGTACTGACTAGATCCTTGTGAAGCCATATAACAGAGAATAAAGAACTTAGATTCAGTGTAGAGCACCTAGGCATCCTTAGGCAATGAGTCAACCTTTCTAAACATTCATCTCCTGAAGAATAAAGAAAATGGCACTACTTACTTCCTAAGATGAAATAAATTAATGCATCTCAGGCATAGAATAAGTGATCAACTTGGATTAATCATGTCTTATAAGGTCTTGGTGTTACTGACCAGGAAAAGAATGGTGAGAAATGAGAGGCTGATATGTGCTTGAATGCTCAGAAATGTCCTCATGACAGACACTTTTACTTGAAAGTGGTATGGAGTTTAGAGAGTTAAAAAAAAAATGTGAGGGACTGTTAGGTGAGCTAAGTCACCTATTCAAAGACAAAATAGAAATGACCAGACTGTGTGCCAGCATCTAGTCATGCGAATGGAAGTGAACGTACTTTGGAAATGTGGATAAACCAATATGGTGGTTAAGTAGAGGCCAGTTATCACCAATTCCTTTTCTAATATAAAATAACAATTTTTACTTTAGTGATAATAAAAATTTAAAACTCAGTCTATTTATTTATCTTTTGATGATATATTTCAAAGTATTCAAAATAGTAGTTTGGAAGTTTCCAGAAGTTTACCTGTTTCCTTATCCATTTATTGATTGTTTGTGGTTAGAAGAAAGAAGGGGGGGGGGGAACACCTGTATACCACATCCACTTTAAAGAGAAATCCAATAATACTGTGTGAAGTAATCATGAGATTTATTAAAGACTGGAGATTACTTTAACCAAGTGTTGACAGTCTAAAGTCTTGGATTTAAAATTACTTTAACAGCTTAGCCAAATGCTTCTTAGGCTTTAATTAATGTGAAATGTTGAAAAAAAATATTTGGGATGAAAATATATCATAATTTCCCAGCCCTAGTCTAGTATTTAGGAAATCTGGAAATCATAAAGAGCTTCGTAGGATATATTTATTCATCAGTAAATAGCATAATAGTCCAAATATTTCTAGCTCATCAAGCTTCAGCAATATTTCCTTATTTTTTTGAAAAAAAAAATGTGGACATGCAGCAGGTGTCAAAGGAAAATTTCATCAGACACCAGCATGACCTACATGCCTCCTCTGATCTGTTCTACACCCACAAAATATATTGGAAAAATTAATCTTGTATAAGATTGCAGAACCTACCAATGACCTTAGCCGAGTTTCATAACTTCTCAAAACACAGTGCCATCATCATGTAAAGAATGTCTTGGGTCAGAGTGCCCTTTCACTCTCTGAATCATAGAGGAGAAGGAATTGCTGCTTTGTTAAGTATGCTCCCTAGATAAACACACTCTATAGAGAAATATGCTTTATTTGATTATTTTCCTAAACTCTTAGGTATTTTGCTGTGTTTAATCAGAAAGATAATATTCACCCTGGGACGATGCTTGGGAAAGAAATATAGGAAACTACTCTCACTAATTAGCTGTTCAAGCATTTAAAACAATTTTAATAGTGTTATCAAAATGTATCTGACATTAATTACTGCTTTGCTAGGATGGGGTCAAAGGGTCAGATTCTGTTACAAATTTTTGAGGCAACAGATAACAGAGCTAATGCTTCAGTAGTTAACAGATCAAAAGGTTGCATTAGAAAGGCTAAACTAGGTAAGCTGAGTGCAAGCAAAATATGCAAACACATTCTGTGACACAATATTGTGAATTTTTTAATCTTAAGGTAAAAATATGCTAAGGCAGATTTGAATTAATTTGATTGCTAAAGTACTTCAATACTGATATAAATCTGACGGTAAATAGGTTATGAAACTGAATTTGCAGATTTTTGTGATCCGGGTCAGAACAGAGTGCCTATTTTGTCAATGCAGAATTACCGGGAATGCACCAAGTACCAATCCAGCAGAACCCTTTACAGCTAAACTTCAGAAAATGTTCCCTCCATGTCATTAAATGCAAAGAATTCTAAAATAGCTCAGAACTTCAGGATTGGGGAAGCCCCTTAATTTAGATTAGAGGTGAAGCCATTTTCATATTTGGGCATCCCAACGTTTCCTATCTCATTCTTCTCTCATTTGGACAGTCCTGAAGATACTGCAGACATAATTTTTTTCAAATGCTTTCTATATTCCTCATATTGGACTTGAGTGGCAAAAACTGGAATCTGGGGAGGGGATTATCCTTCAGACATCTAGAAAGTAGAATATAAAGAAATCATCGTATCAACCAACCTTAAAACAAAGGAAGTATCCCCAAGGTCAGGACACTACTAGCTTGAAGAGAAATTTCTTACTAAGCACTGAAACAACCATTTACAAAGGGAAATAGCCATTTGCAGGATGGTCTGAAATGTAAATCCAATATCCTTGAACCATTGGTAGATAAATGATGATGGGAAACTGCTATTCTTAAGGCTCAAAACATTTGTCTATGTCTTTAGGAGAAGATTTTGATTCCTTAAGCTAGACGTATTCTTAATTTATATTTGCCTATTCAAAAACATTTTTTTTAACCAGTTGTAGGAGGAAGACTTTGAGTTAGTTAAGGTTGCCGGAGAAAATACAGGATGCCTGGTTAAACTGAAATTTCAGGCAAAGAACAATAATGATTATACAAGGGTAAAGTTTATATAGCACTTTTGCTGCTAAATCTCACAACCTTAATTGTAGTGAGTTAACTTTATAACATAAAGTGTTACAAAAGCATAAAAATGTAAAATATCTTCATGAAGAGTCATGGCTTTATCTCTGCAAATTATAATTATATGGCCTGGGAAATGGATTGACATTTGGGAGCAAGAATTAAACAGTTTGTTGTTTTTCCTTTCTTTTGTTCTACAGATTTGGGGTAGTGAGGGCAAGATCAAACATATCCCTACTGATGAAAGATGGCCCCTGCAACATTTGGGCATAAGTCCAGGACATAAGTACACGGATGGTTAGTTGGACTTACTTTGGGGTTACCATAGCCTACAAACATAAGATCTGGGACAAGTGACAACAAGAAAAATTTGTGAAACAAATAAACATTATTCAGAATCACCCAGAAATCCTTGGGGAGTGAATTTTTATGAAAGACTGAAAATTGTGTGGTAAAGCAAGATGGGGTTTAGACTGTTGTCTAAAGGCTCATTTTATTTTTTTAAATATTTAATTTATTTATTTATTTGACAGAGAGAGAGAGATCACAAATAGGCAGAGAGGCAGGCAGAGAAAGAGAGGGAAGCACGTTCCCCGCTAAGCAGAGAGCCGGATGTGGGACTCGATCCCAGGACCCTGAGATCATGACCTGAGCCGAAGGCAGAGGCTTAATCTTCTGAGCCTCCTAGATGTCCTAAAGGCTCATTTTAAAGAGAAATGGATCTCCAAAGATTAAAACACAAATGTATTTGTTTAGTCCAATACCTAAGAATTGGTACCACTATACCAGCTCCACTCCTATGTGACAGAAATATTCACAAGTATGTTCTATTGACTCAAAGTCTGAGTTATAGGTAGATATAGCCTTACACACATTTTAGATTTTTAAAAGTTAAAACATATTTATTTGTCCATTATTTGTCTAGGTCGGTACCCAAATGTCCTTCTCTTAGATACCATTGGGTCTAACTTGACTGCCAACATATAATATGTCAATATAAGTGGGACTCCAAAAGACTAATTCTATAAAGACCAATAGGAAAACTCCTTCTAACTTAACACCATACTTATAGAAAGCTTTTGATGCTACATTTAAGTATTTATACCTCACAGACAAATGAGAGTAACCAAAACTGATTCCCTAAGTCCCCAGAAATAGTTCCTAATGTATACTAAATTAATTTCCTTCTCTACTTCTTATATTAACTTAATTCACTTTGTTAATTAGCAATTTCAAAATATAACAATAAAACATCACATCACTATATGGTATCTTTAAATGTTTTCAGGCACTTTCTGATAGTCTGCTTTTGGAAGATGTTTATGGTCTTTCTATCAATTTATATTTATGCAATATTACCAGAACAAATGCTCAATAAGTGACTACTTAGAGAACTCTGTGAAAGATTTAATCAAGCATAGAGGAGTGCTATTACTATCTTTAAAGCTCCCTGAGGTTTTCTTTTTCTTTTAGCTGTGTCTAAAACAGTGACTGAATGCATGAATGAATTAATGAATGAATGAATGACATAGATGGATGATAGATATATAGATTTTACAGGTCCATTTTATTTTTTTTAAATTTTTTTTCACAGGTCCATTTTAAACTCAGTGAAATGAATGAAGAAGTGTTCTGTACCATGAATAACTCTTTTAAAGAATTACTTTTCCAGATGACTATCAATACATTTGGAAAAGAAAGAAATTAGATTTAAAATGAACATGCGAACCTTAACTATATATGCATTCTCTGAGGAAAAGTCCTGAACCTCCAGCAAAGGTTGTTCTATTGCATTTTCTTAAACCCATAGAGAACAAATTGGTTGCTTTGGTTACTTCTAATATTTTCCATAAAGGTGAGATTCCAGGGGATGCTGCTAGCTCAGAGAAAATGGAAGAGACTATTCTATATCTTTATACTTGTACATGTTTCAGAGGTAAAGAGAAAGAGATGGTAAGAAGCACAATACACTAATGAAATTGTTCCACACATATGAAATTTCCATCACAGATTCCCTAATGCTGGGTCATCTCCATGTCCAAAATCTTGCGGACTTCAGTTAATGTAGCCTTTGCAAGCTGGTTTTTTTTTTTTTCCTGACAGCAAAGAGAATAAATCCATAAAATGCTGCAACCACAAAGCATAAAGTCTGATGGTAAAGCTGTTGCTTAGCTTAAGGTTTAATAATACTATTTAAAGTCATTTTACCTCAACATTGAAAAAAAAACAAATCTACTTTAATAAGGTTAGACAAGAGTTATTGCCTTGTGATAGCTGCTCATAAGCAAGGTTTGGGCTCTGTCTCTAAAAAGAACATAAATTAGTTGAAAATCTCCAAATTTTGGTCAACCAACTACTTTGTTTTTCCTACCACAAAGTTAAACATATTGTTTAAATGACTTCTAAAATAAACCCAAAGAAAGTAGTTATCAATCAAAAATGGACCACAGTAATTGCCAAATAAAACATTTCTTCATCACTACTCAGGAAAACAACCAGTTGAATTAAGCAGTTACCCTGAGCAAATCACTAGAATGTGTGTTGGGGGGATAAAGCAGAATATAAGATATAGTCCTTTTCCTCTAGTCCCTGTAATATCATGATAGGAAGTAAATGTTTAAGAAAGGTCTAAAGATTTGGTTGACTAGATTCTAAGGTAGACATTCTAAACCATTTTGGACCACCTACTACATTAAGAAATAGAGTTTACACCATAAACTAGTACACATAGAACAGTCACAAATACAGACAAATAAAACACACAAAACAGATAACACTTACAGCTTTTACATATAAAAAATTCTGACATTTTCCATTCTTTTTTTTTTACTTAAATGATTAACTATACCCTACAATTTCAAAAAAATTGGTCTAGGGGACAAGACTGTGACATCGTTAAGAGCAGGAAGCTTGTTTTAAATCTCTCTATTCCAAGAAGCTAGTTCAGTGGCTGGATGAGTGACTGAATGAATGAATGAATGTATACATCATATCAAAATAAAAGAATAGAATTTTTGGGAGTAGTTATTACAATATAACCTGTAACATACCCCTACTGTTGTTCACAAGTAGATAGATTTGATAGATGGGAAGATGAATAGAGAGAAGATTTATAAAAGATAGATAGATGATAGGTAGAAAGATAAATGATAGGTAGATGATAGAAAGATAGATAGATGATTGATAGAGAGATAGACAGATGATAGAGTGAATGAGCTAGAGCAAATCTCCTCAGCTAATCAAACAGGTTTTACATTCTTTCATCTCTCTCTAGATTAAGGGTTTTCAACTAATAAATACTGTATTATTGTATTTGGTTAAGAACATGGATTTAGAAACCAGACTAGCTGGATTCCAATCTCTAGCTCTGCCAGTTTCTTTGTGACCCTTACCTTGCGCAAGTTACCTCAATTATAAAATGCAGATGATACTAGATATAGCTTCATAAACTCAAGAAAAGTATTAAATGATTATATACATGTAAAGCACTTAGAATCCTTCCTTTTACATAAAGGTCATTAAATAAATGTCTTCCAGATTGCCTTGGTCAGTCCAGAAGAGCAGACATCTATTTTGTCCAAGCTCATTCTCAAACACATGAGATGTATGGATCAAGATCTGTCAACAATCAAAACATGTGACTTGGGCTGTTTATAGTAAGTTTCCAATGACCGAAAATATTCACACTCTGGTAATACCCAAAAATGTGGAGTTTACATATGGTCTTTGTGAAAGACATTGCAATTTTTGCCACTGAATAGCCTCAGTGTTGACTGGGTAAGATTAACTCCAGCCCCAACTCAAAGATAGGTCAGAAGAACCTAAGTAAGTAAGTACACGACCACATGCTCTATATTGTACACTGGTTGATTCAACCATTTAATCTTATATTATATCTCAGGATAAGCCATTACTTTGATTAGAAGGGATGGGCATGTGATCTCAGATGGTGCATTCCAAAGAGAGAAGAGGGCATTTATTTTTATATATATGTGGAAGAAATTCTCATAGTTTAGTTGGTGAAATATATAGTTGTAAACCCAGGATTTACTAAAGCCAGTTTGTTACCTTGAGTGAAGTCAGCATGAGGATGAAACCAACACATGAAGGAGGGTAGAGTGTAGAAAATTCTTGAGAAGTGGAGGTCATCAACCACTTGAGACCTTCCCTACCACTGCCTATCTCAGTTATGTGAATCTGTAAGTGTCTGCATAAATCAGGATGAATTTTATTTCCTGCTGAATCAAGTTTCAAGGATCTGATGAGAGGATCATCTAGATGACTTACAATATCACATTCAGAGCTCCAAACACATTGGGACTCCCTTTTTCTTAAAACATGGAGACAAGTTTTTGCTAATAGGTTAATTTTCTTTAAATATTTATTATTTTTAAATAAAGAATATACTAAGGATTTAAAAATCATTCAAGTGTTCACAATGTAACAATAACAGTGTAAGAAATTTGCCAACATTCTTTTAATTTCATGGCAACCCAATGAGGTTGAAATTATAACTATCATCTATTTCAGATGAAGAAAATTAGGCTGTTAGAAATTAATAAATTTGCATTTAAGTCACATAATTAGTCAATTAGGAACTAGAATTCAAATATTATTTTATCTAGCTCTTAAGTCCTTAACCATTATGCTATGCTGTTTTAAATTAATTAGGTAACAGGTGCTGTGTTATGTAGGTGCTAGAAGCACAACTCAGTCTGGTTCAACAAAAAAATTTTCAGTTATGTATGAGATAAGATATACAATTAAATAACTCAGTCAAATGTACTTGGAAGGGCACAATCAGGATTTTTTCTTCTCACCAATGCCTTCAAGTGCAGTCTGAAATATTTCCATTTTTCTTCTCGGTGTTACTTGAGCACATTATGGTAAATTTTAGATCTAAGGACAGTAAACTTTTACATATTAAAAGTCTAGACCATCCAAACTCATAGGATGTACAACTCCAAGGATATACTCTAAGGTAAACAATGAATGTAGGAGGGATTATGGTATGCCAATATACACTCATCAACTGTAACAAAAATGTCTCTCCGGGGGAAATATTTAAAATGGAGGAGGCTATGCAAATATAGGGGCAGGAAGTATATGGAAAATCTTTGTAGTTGTCTCTCAATTTGCTTCAAAACTAAAATTGTTCCAAAAATTAAATCCTTAAACAAAAATTTGAGAAATTAAAAAAAAAAAAACTAAACCAAAGTTTCTGTTTTTAGGCATGTTGTAGCAAGTATTTAGAACTTCCCCTCCCAACCTTAAACAACTGGAAACAAGAAAAATAGTTTTTAAAAGGTGGTTTTCACATAGTGAATAAAAACGCATGCAGGACATGATACTTCAAAAAAGAAAAAGAAAATTGTGGTTAATCTACAACAATCCTAGTGTTTCGACTGGAAGAAACTATTAGCAGGAAGGAGAAATCCAAACAGAAACCTGTAGTCATGCTGAGCTTAGGAGAGCAAGATACGAGTTGTAGGATGCTAAAGCAGGTGAAATCTGTATAGCAGAATTCCACAGAAAGAAGGAATTACAAACGAAATTAGCTCAAGAAATTTACAAAGATATTCCTTGCAGGATTTGATAGGTATTACAAATCAGCAAGGGTTAAACTAGAGAAGCAGAATAAATAGGATGGAGACATACATACTATATTATATTATACTAGTTTAGTTTAGTTTAGTGTATATATATATGTGTTTACTTTTTAATTTTTTAGAGATTTTATTTATTTATTTGAGAGAGACAGAGAGAGCACAAGTAGGGGGAAGGGTTGATGGAGAGGGACTGACACACTCCCCGTTGAGCAGAGATCACCCTTCCCCACCCCCACCCCAATGCAGGGCTCAATCCCAGGACCCTGAGATCATGATCTGAGCTGAAGTCAGGTGCTGAAGCAACTAAGCCCCTCAGGAACCCCAATAGGTATATATGAGTTTAAATGTGTATGTATGTATGTATGTATGTATGTATGTATGTATGTATGTATATGTGTGTGTGTGTATGCATACACACACATATATATAATCATTATAATAAATTAGCTTATGCAGTTTTGGGGCTGGTGAAATGAGGCAGTTACAAGGCATATATATGTATATATATGCAACATACATGTATATATAATTAATATAATAACACATATGTATGTTTAATTATATAGAATTATTACAAAGAATTGGCATATTAAATTGAGGGGACTGATAAAGTTAGCCTGAAGTAAGGTGGGTAGTTAGGAAGAGAAGATCATGATCAGGCTGGAACCCTATGAGCTTGAGCTGAAGCCTGAATCTACAGGCAGCCAGTTAAAACGAAGGGAAGATCCAGGGGAAAGGGAAAGCATTATGAGGCTTAACAGCTGGTTGGAGTCCTCTCCTCAGGGAGAACCTATACCTTCTTTTAAAGGCTTCTCTCTGATTAAATCAGGTCCACCTAAGATAACTTTTTTTTATTAACTCAAAGTTACTTGATTATGACTTTAATTCCATCTGGAAAATTTCTTTACAGCAACACCCAGCTCACCATCTAATAAATGAACTAAGAGAAGATGGGTGCATGCTCTAAGATGGCTACTGCCTCCGTTGTTGTCCATTCTAACTGTAAATACAGTAGAGCGGGATTCTAAGGACTCTTGTTTAGTCCAGAAAATTTGGCACATCACAAAATGATCACAGATGTGAAAAGTAAACTTCAAAAGACAAGCAGAGAAGGAGCAGAAACTGAGCAATGCTCTATATTCACATCAGAAGGGGACATATTTGAGTTTCCACAAGCCAAAGCTGAGAAACCAGTATATCTCTGGATAAAAAGCTGCTCTTGCCATGCCGTAGTGAAGTTTCAAAATAGGATTAAAGAGATGAAATGGATCTGCCAGAGACAGGACTGGCTGCCAAAGCAAGCCTCAGTGATCTTTAAGAAAAGAAAACAAAACTTAAGATACTTAGCAACATAATGTCAAAATGTCTAACAAATATCCAAAAATTAATAGACATGCAAAGAAAAAGGAGAATGTTATCCATGAGCAGAAGAAATAGGAATTAGTTTGAATTATTTTTTTAGTGGGTTTTATATTATTTGGGGATAACTATGATCAGCTTTCATTAATGTGAAAGTTGACTGATTAACATTAAAAATCAAAGGGTGGGATAAAACTAATACTCATATTCAACATTACAATTTGTTTTTAGTTATAATTTTTTTAGACTTTCTTCCTCTAAAACATCGACAGCAGAAGTATTCACTTCACTTGCCTATTTCATCTCTGGATACCACAAAAGTTAGTGTTGGTAACTGGTAACAGAAATGAAAGAGATAATGGAATTAGCCAACAAGACCATGAAACAGCTATTATAACTACATTCAAGTATTTAAAGAAAAACTTGAACATAGTGAAGATATAAGTGGAAAATATTTTTAAAAACCAGATGGAAATTCTAGGCATGAAACATAAAATCCCTGAAATGAAAATGTTACAGAATGACATTAAACACAGATTAAACACTGCAAAAGCGGGCTCCTGGATGGCTCAGTCAGTTAAATACCTGACTCTTGATCTCAGGGTCATGAGTTCAAGACTCATGTTGTACTCTAAGCTAGACCTGGAAACTATTTAGGTGGGGAAAAAAAACTGCAAAAGAAGACTCCATTGGTATTAAACACAGCAATAGAATCTGTAAATAATGAGCACAATAGGAAAAATCAAAAACTGAAAGAAAATAAACAGAACCTAAAAAAGTAGTGGAAAAATATCAAGTAGCCTAAAATATGTTGACTTTGGGGTTCCAAAGAAAAAAAAAGAAGCAAAAAATCAAATGCCAAAAACAGTTGCAATAATAGCAACATGAAAGAGTAACAAAATACTCCACATAAGTGAATAAATGATAAACATTACTTCAAATTTGATTTAAAACGCACACAAAGTCAAAAACGCTCAAAGAACTCAATGCAGAATAAATGCAGACACAGATATACACACTCCAAAGTATATCAAAATCAAGTTATTAAAAATCAGTGATAAAGAAAAAGTCATAAAGGCAACCAGGAAAAGTAAAGAACATATGAAAAAACAAAGGTAAAGTTAATCACAAACTTCTCATCAGAAACTATGCAAACCAAAATAAATATTATGACACCTTTCAGCTGATAAAAGATCAAGACTATGAAACTAAAATTTTTACCAAGGAATATATCATTCACTAGCCTGGTCAAATTAAAGAATCTTTCAGAAAAATAAACATCAAGATAATTCATCACCAACAGTTTGACAATACAAAAACCATATAAAAAGTTCATCAGGTGAAAGACAACATGAGATGGAAATTTGTACACACAATGGGTGAAAAAATGTTAAATTGATATGAGGCTAAATTTTAAAGTTTTTGCTCATTTTAAATGATTCTCCAAGATAATTACTGTTTAACAAAAAATAATAGCAATGCATTTGGGAGAAGGGGAAATGGAAGCATTTGGTTAAGCTCTATTCAGTTGCATGAAATGGTAAAATTTAATATTAAAATGGAATACACTAAGTTAACTGTAATATAAACCTGAGGAAAACCATGGGAAAGCCCTGAGGTATAGGTCAGAAGTAAACAGTGGGAACAACACTGAATGGTAAAATGCACTTCACAAATCCAAGAGAATTCGGGAAAATGGAAAAAAGGAATAAAATACAGGTGCTATAAGTGGAAAACAACTAATAATGTGATAAACATAAGTACAACCTTCTCAATAATTATATATTAAACACAATTGTACACACATAATTAAAAAACAAACATTTTCAAAATAAATAAAAATGCAACTTTCTGCCCATAAGAAATTCATTTTACATATGAAGACATAGAATGATTAAAATACAGAATAGAAAAAAATAGTCATGCAAATTCTAAGTATAGGACATCTGGGGTTCTTGTATTAATATTAGACAAAGGTTCAAAAGAAGTCATATTATTAAACATAAAGATAGACCTTTTGTAATAATAAGAATGTCAATTCATAAAGAAGACACAACAATAATAAATGTGTATCTTAAAATAGAACTTTAAAATACAGAAAGGAAAATTGATACACTGAAAAAGAACAGACTAATCTAAAATTGAATATTTGCCCACTCTTTTCTCAATAATCAGCACTATCAATAGATAGAAAAGGAGCAAATAGGTGAGACATTGAAATGGCATCAATCAGCATGATCCAATTCCTCAGATGTTTGGAAACTCAAAAGATATATGTCCAACACATAAACATGAGTTTTAAAAAATCCCAAGCAAAATCAGAAAATATTTTAAATCACATAAAATGAAAACCACAGCATATCAAAAATATGGACTGTAACTAAATCCATCTCTAAAGAAAGACTTATAAAGATTTATACCAGAAAAGAAGCAATGCTTAAAACCAGTGATGTAAGTAAGGGGCGCCTGGGTGGCTCAGTCCTTAAGGTGACCAGACCTTCGGCTCAGGTCATGATCATGGAGTTCCAGGATCCAACCCGGCATCCGGCTCCCCGCTGGGTGGGAAGCCTGCTTCTCCCTCTCTCACTCCCCCTGCTTGTGTTCCCTCTCTAGCTGTGTTTCTCTCTGTCAAATAAATAAAATCTTTAAAAAAAAAATGATGTAAGCTTCTACCTCAAAAAAATCATTAAATCTAAGGTATTAAAAAAAGAAATGATAAGGTTAAGAGCATAAATTGATGAAACCGCAACCTGAAAAAAGATATAGACAAAAGTAATGAAACCAAAACCCAAAATCAAAAGTGAGAAAACTTCAGCTAGACAGATCAAGAGAGACACAACCTAAAAATATCAAAAATAAAAGAGGAAAAATTGCCAGAGGTCAAAAAATGAAAGAATAAGAAGGAATATTGCAAATAGTTAAGACATTAATTTCAAAATTTTAGTTCACATGGACAAATGCCTTAAAAGATCCCAACTATAAACAAGGGAAGGAAGAACAGAAAATAGAATTACCTATATGTCTATCACATAAATGAAAATCATAATCAAAAGCCTTTCCTGGTTGTTTGCAAACTCAGAGCTTCGGGGGTGAAATCTGAAAGTGGGTGCATTCTGGGAGGACAAGGGGAGATAGAAGAAAGAGGCAGGCCACTCCGGATTGCTGGCTGGCAGTTTCCAAAAGCGAGGGAACTTAGAACAAAGGAGACTTGTCTTGGCACCTGCAAGCCCAGCAGACTTCTACACCCACCCTCCAGAATCTTAGAAGTTTATATGAAGGCCTCACCTGTGTTTAGTCCCCACGTAGACCGTTGGGATGGCTCAACACGTCACTGCTTTTGCAAGTCTGCATCCTTGAAAAAGACAGGTACTGTGGAACTGTGGGCAGAGCATTCCTTCCAGAGGGGAGGGGACGAGGGGAGGAGTTTCTGATTCCTGAGGTTTCTTGGAGTTTAGCTCACAGGTCAACTGGCAGTCATAATTCCTGAGGTTTCCTGGAGTTTAGCTTACAGGTCAACTGGCCGTCATGTCTTCTGAATGACCTCCTCTTAAATTTCATCCCCCTGTGACTGGCTTTTAGAATCTCACATGCCCCCTTCTCTGCAATGTGCCCTGAGCTGTCAGCGAGGGGTTTGCCTGGCACTTTTGGAGGCTCTCTGGCGGTGCTGGGGCAGCTACCACAGCAGCAATAGAAGAACATGCAAAAGAAAATACAGATCAAGGTAATGATTTCTAAAATAAGTAACGTTTTTCCACCAAGAGCTCCATGAACCAAACCACTGATTTAAGTCCCCTGGGCTTGAGTGGGATAACTCACGGTCTTCACTTGTGTGTTCATTTGATTTTAGAAAGCACATACCTTAGCAGACTCATCAAATATGAACATACAACACTCTGGATAAAGGCACAGGTGAGTCCCTACAAGGGCCATTCTGTTTTGGAGAACGGCTTTTTCCCCTAGAGACATTGCAGTATTCAGTCCAGACAGCTTTTGCTGGTTATCATTGAAGGCTTGTTGGGTAAATTTAATAAGGACTTCTTTCCATGCCATAATGTCCTTCAAGTTAACAGAGGGGACAGAGATGGCAAACAAATGATCATATAGTGGAAACAGAACATGCCCATCTGCCATTGAGGAGAGGGAGGCTGGAAACTGTTGTTACTATGGAGTGAGTTCTCCTGTATGTAAGGGAAAACCCAGGGCTTGACCACCCAGGTAGAAACCATGGTCAAAGAGTTATGCCATACAACAACTGGATTTCATTGGGGGGCTATCCACGAAGCACCTGGGAAGCACCACCAAACCAGGTGCTTTCTTTAATGTGACAGAATGGTTGCACAGTGTTGTCTGTTTGTTTGTTTAAGATTTTATTTATTTGACAGAGAGAGACACAGTGAGAGAGGGAACACAAGCAGGAGGAGTAGGAGAGAGAGAAGCAGGCTTCCTGCTGAGCAGGGAGCTCGATGTCGGGCTCGATCCTGGGACTTGGGGATCATGACCTGAGTCAAAGGCAGACACTTAACAATTGAGCCACCCAGGTGCCCCTGATTGCACGGCTCTGATGATACACATCCTCTATCATTGGTATAATTGGGATGATTCTGTTTAGAGTGATTTTTATGTTCCCAACAAAAGGGGGCCCAAGTGCTCAAATGCCCATGATGCAGGGTGAGCCAGAGGAACCCATGCCAATCTAAGCATAGCCAGCCATGGCTCTACTGATGGTACTTTTAGGACAATTCTCGTTAGCAGTGTGACGGATGATTTGTGTAGTTTGATTGACAGAAGAAGAATACCCATGCCCAGTATTATTGATAAGGGGTGCCACAGAATGAGGTTCTGGATCAGTGTTGGTAATAAGAGATGAATTAAGCGTACTAATCATAGCTTATTCTTCTTTAATGTACTGCTTAATAGCCTTCCAACCCTAAGTCTGGTGGGGCAATTCTCACCATGTCAAATCCTGACAAGCTAGAGGAGGTAACTGCGAACATATGGAGTGGTTTCTTTGTCAGGCATAAACATGGACCCACTACAAAAAGGCATTTCCATCAGGAATCCATCATGTGACTGGACACCACAGGAGCAGCAGAAGTTCAAGATAAAAAAGATAGATATTTCATAGGAACTTATATGGTAAGTTCTCCTTTTATAAGAATTGCACTTGTGGTCTGATCTTTAGATGTTAATGTGGCTGAAACTTTAGGAATTTGACCTAGTCGTGCATATCACACATGTTTACTAAGGGCAGCAGCACTGTGAGATGTGAGGGGAAGGGCTGGGGGCTGGGTATGCTAATATAGGACCCTCACCTTATCTCCTCTTCTAATGGTGTATGCTCCATTGCACATTTAATACATTTGAACAGGTCCTGCTTATATCAGGATAATGATATTCTAATGGAGACTGAGAAGTTTCCCTTCACCCAGAGTGCATATTTACTTACCTATTTTCTGGAACATCCTATTGCACATTCCAGTAGATAACTCCTTTCCTAGGTATGATGGGACTTGGTTTATTCAGCAGCATAGCACATAACCCAAGGTGAGAGGCAGGGTAATGGCTTTCTCCTGTGACTCCATACTTTCAAGCGGTTTGCTGTTTGGGAAAGGATCCTCACTCTGGCGTATGAAGCAACAGACTCTACCATTAATCATTCAAATGTGTAAAAGCCTGGGATGGTACTTCAGTCTACCTGGTCAAAGTGGTTTTACCTGTTATACATTAATCTCCTACGTCATTTGGAGTTACAGAGGTGATGGAACCTCTATTCAATGTCATGTTCCTTTGCTCAGTTTTGCACATCATGACCTTGGAAAAAATGACCTCCAATAATTGTCTGGCCAATGAAGGATCTGTAGATGGTACTCAGCTAATGGTGGCTGACTGATTGCATGGTGACAGGGGAAAGCCTGAGTCAGGCCAAAAATAGCATCCACACAAACCAAGGTATATTTAGAACCTTCACGCAGAGAGAGGAGGCCAATATAATCAATTTGCCAATGCCTCATCGGTTAGGACTTCTGGTAGACCAGCCCATACTCATTTGGCAGTTGCCTTCTTACATTGTTTAAAGCACAAAGAACATGTTATTACTTTTATAGTCATTATCATTATCAGGCTATTGAAACCACTCTGGGAGAGGAATACAATATCCATTTGGTGTAGTTCTTAAATGGTGTCTCCGACTTGTTTCTGTCTCCCAGGTGCCACTCTTAGCTGTTCCCAGTTGGTGTTTCCCTTCAACACTGGTCTGATTACTCCAACCTGGAGGTGGAAATCACTGATAGAAGTTTGCAGAGTTTGACATAGGTTATCAGCGCTGCATATGCTCTCTGGTATTGGAAAGATAACTTACTTTTCTCAGGAGCAGGGGAGAATGTCCAATTTTCAATGTTAAAAGGACCTTCCTTGGTAACCATATGCCTTCCATAATCACCAATGATAATGAAGGGCCTCCAAAATTTCTGAACATTACCATGTATTAGAATACGTTCAGCTCAGGTATCCACCAGAGCTGTCACCTTTGTTTATTTCTGGGGGACCTGTGAAAAATGAGATTAACATGGACCTCTGTACACCTCCATCAGGTCACCTGGAGGTGGTCTTGGCCTGCGTCTCATACCTGGGATGTGAGAGGCACTTCTCCTGAGTAGGACTATATCCTGAAGCCTCTGCTGGAGCAAGCAGGGTGTTAGGGATGGTGGGGGCAGGAGGGGCATATTTGAACTATTGCTGAGGTTTTAAGGCTTTCCACAAGCTAACAGTGTCAAAGTGCCAGTCTATCTTTTCAGATGGGGTTCCAGTAACAATGAGGTCAAGCCACATTTGTCTCTCGGTTACTTTCACTGGGCTCTGGAAGACCAACTGCACTACCCTTTTGCCTTCTGCATTCCCTGTCTGCCTCAGGTCCCAGAGCCACTACACATCCCCAACATGTGTCAGTTTCTTTCATAGCAGCAATGAATTGCCCAACATCATGAATGTTGTGTCCCATGACTGGGCTCAGCATGCATATCAGTGTCCTATACTAGGTAATTAAGGTGGATTGGAGTATCTTGGCTTTCATTTTTGTAATGAATATATCCTGGTCAGGCTCTTCAAGGGGCACAGATAGCCTGTCTTATTCTCAACTCCCTAGTTGTTGTATTTCCTTTATGAATTTCTGGGGTTCCATGTGCCTAGAGAGATCAAGATAAGCCTCCTTGCAGGGTTGAATAATTCATTCTGTAACAGAGTGAACACAGGGATCCCCAGAGTTGCAGGCAGGCAATGCCTGAGGACAAGATGTATGGTGATGTTGTTCATTTCCCCTCCATCCTGTTGGGTCAGAGAAATGTCAACTTCACTGCCCCATCCCACAGCCACTAACCATGCCTGGTTACATCCCTGAGCTCTTGCTGGAACTTGGCAGCTATATCAATAAGCTGTGGTCCTGGATAATTCCTCTTGTCAATTGTCTCAAATATTTAAGGGAAAAAAATTGCCATTCCTATCCCAACTTTTTTATGATATAAAGAAGTTATCATTTCCTAACTCATTTCATTAGGGCAGTATTATACTGATATCAAATCATAAAGATATTTCAAGAAAACTAGAAATTAATATCCTTCACAAAATTCTTAGCAATATTTTAGCTAATTCAATTCAATTTTATGTAAAAATAATATTATGCCCTGCACAAATGGGATTTATCCCAGAAATACAAGGATTATTTTATATTAAAAAGTCGATTTAGTATACATTAGCTGGTAAAAAACAAAATCTACTGTAATTAACCAATGGTTATAAAAGAAACACTTGACAAAACTCAATACTGATTTATGATAATAAGGCTCAACAATTAAGAATAAATAGAGAGTTCCTCAACCCTTAAAAGAAATCTATATAAGAGTTACAAGTTAATGTTGTAGATGGGAAACAAGTATTCTTGCTGCTTCTACTCAACAAGAGGGAGAGGTCCTGCTAGTGAAATGAGTCAAGAAAAAAAAAAAAAAGCAGACCAGAGATTACAAAGGAAGGAGTAATACTGTTTCTGTGCACTTATGACTTGATGGTCAATGAAGAAAGTTCTAAAGAATCTCCAAAATCTGGGGCGCCTGGGTGGCTCAGTTGGTTAAGCGACTGGCTTCGGTTCAGGTCTTGATCCCGGAGACCCGGGATCCAGCCCCACATCAGGTTCCCTGCTCTGCGGGAAGCCTGCTTCTCCCTCTCTTGCTCCCCCTGCTTGTGTTCTCTCTTTGGCTGTGTTTCTTTCTGTCAAATAAATAAAATCTTAAAAAAAAAAAAAGAATCTCCAAAATTAGCTAGAATTGGTGAAGTCAAAGGACAGGGCACATGTTCATATACAAAATTCAACTGTAAATTTATTTACTAGCAAATAAAAATATTAGAAATTAATCTCTAAACATTATTACCTTTTATAATAGCTTTAGAAATATGAATTACTTTGGGTAAAATTTAATAAAACATGAGTAAGAGCTATATATAGACTAAAACTACAAAATATTGGGGCGCCTGGGTGGCTCAGTTGGTTAAGCGACTGCCTTCGGCTCAGGTCATGATCCTGGAGACCTGGGATCAAGCCCTACATCGGGCTCCTTGCTCAGTGGGAAGCCTGCTTCTCCCTCTCTCACTCCCCCTGCTTGTGTTCCCTCTCTGGCTGTGTTTCTCTCTGTCAAATAAATAAAATCTTAAAAAAAAAAAAACACTACAAAATATTGGTGAGAGAAATGTTTAAAAGAGCACAAATAAGCAAAGGAACATTATATGCTAATGGATTAGAAGATTCAATTGGTGCCAATTCTCCCCAAATTGGTTTAGCACACTCAACATAATGCCCCCCCAAAAAATGCCAGCAGATTTTTATGGTAGAAATTAAACCTGGTTTAAAATGGATACGAATGTGTAAAAGACCAAATAAGATTATAAATAAGATCCCATTCTTTTTCATGACTGAATAACATCCCATTATATATATATATAAATAAATCATACACACACACACATTTATATATATACATACACATATATATATTCCTTTTATATATTACTTTTTTCTTCTTTGTCCATTCATCTATCAATGAACACTTGGGCTGCTTCCATAATTTGGCTTTTATAAATAATGCTGCTGTAAACATAAGGCTTCATGTAGCCATTTGAATTAGTGCCTTTGTATTTGGGGGGAAAATACCCAGTATTGCAATTATTGGATAGGGTAGTATCTATTTTTAGGGTAGTTCTATTTTTGAAGTTTTTTTTTCACTTTAAGATTTTTTTTACTCTTATTTTTAACTTAAATTCAATTAGTCAACATATAATCCATCATTTGTTTCTGATATAATGTTCAGTGATTCATTAGGGGCATATAACACCCTATGCTCATCATATCTTGTGCCCTCCTTAATACTCATCACCAAATTACCCCAGCCCCTACCCATGTCCCTATCTATAACCCTTAGTTTTTCCTGGAGTCACAAGTCTCTCATGGTTTCTTCCCATTTAGTTTTTCCTCCCTTTCCCTGTTGTCCTCTGCACTATTCTTATAGTCCATGTATGATTAAAATCATGTGATAATTGTCTTTCTATGACTGACTTATTTCACTTAGTATAATACCCCAAGTTTTGACAAAATTTATTATCATTTTCCACAATAGCTGCACCAGTTTGCCTTCCCATCAACAGTGCATGAGAATTCCTTTATCTCCACATCCTCTCCAGCACTTCTTGTTTCTTGTCTTCTTTATTTTAGCCATTCTATCAGGTGTGAAGTGGTATCTCATTGTAGGTTTGATTTCCATTTCCCTGATGATGAGTGATGTTAAGCATCTTCTCATGTGTCTATTGACCATCCATATATCTTCTTTAGATAAATGTCTGGTTGTTCTTCTGCTCATTTTTTAATTGGATTATTTGGTTTTTGAGTGTCAAGTTGTATAAGTTCTTTATATATTTTTTATACTAACACTTTTGGGGGAATGTCAAAAACACAATATCAAGTTTTGAGAAAGATGTGGCACAAATAGAACTCTCATATGTTTACTCATGATATTGTAAAACAGTACAACTTGGAAAATAGCCCTTCATTTTCTTATGAGTTAAACACATATACTTACCATATAATTCATAAATTGGAATCCTAGGTATTTACCCAGGAAAATAAAAACTTAAGTTTATACAAAGACTCTATTGATTATAACAGCTTCATTCACAGTAGCCCAAAACTGGAAACAACCCAGAGGTTCATCAATAGATGAATGGACAAATTGTGCCATATCTGTATAATAAAATCGCACTTAATTCCAGAATTAAAAAGGAACAAACTTCTGATATACCAACAGTGTGCATCAATCTCCAAAAAAAAAGTAAAGGAAAGAAAGAGAGAAAGAAAGAAAGAAAGAAGAAAAGATGATTGAAACAAAACACAAAGCACACACTCTGACATCCTCTTTATTTGAAACTTGGAAAAAAAAAAAAAAAGGACTTATGTATAGCGACAGAAAGTAAAGCGCTGATCAAATACAGCCAAGAGTGGGGACTGGAAAGTGAAAGTCTGTGAGAGGGCACAAGGAAACTTTTCTGGGCGATTTTAATGGTCTGTATTTTGGTTCCGTGGTGGTTACACAGTAGTATATATTTGTCAAAATTCATCAGAATGTACACTTAAAATGAGGTGCTTTTGAGTAAAATGTTTCCAACCATCTAATTTTTCCATTGCTTTTGGCCCACTCTTATAACTTTGTCTTCCAGTGCTCACACCTTTCTAGATTTCGTGTAGAATTACAACAAAGGAGTAATATCCTGGATGCAAAGCCCTGCGTGATTGGTTCCCTCTGCTACAGTAGTTGTAAAAATACCAACCATTGATAGTAGATGGATTCCCCCCCACCCACACTGCCTACTCCACTTCCCCTCCAATGACTGAATTCTGCATATTCCTGACAAAGTAATAGACTGTGGTTGATGCTGTGTAACTTCCTCAAATATTAACCCAGATAATACACTCAGAGACCCTTTCTGCTTAAGTCCTTTTGCCCACTGGGAATCAAAGCTCAGGTCTGTTTCCAAAGTATCCTTGGTCATCAGTGACAAGGTCTTCTCACTCTGAAAAATAATAAAAATTATGGTTGTACCTAATGCAGATCTATCCTCTTGTCTTTCCAGGGCCAGATTTCCTCCTTCCTTCTGGCTCTTCCAAGCAAAAAACAAGCACAAGTCTTTTTGTAGATAAATGTCAGATTCTGAGAACACGCCCATTCTTTGTCTGCTGCTGTATCGGCATGGGATCATGAGTCTAAATGGCAACAAAGAGGTCACTCACCATTTTGAAAACAAAACAAAACGAAAACAACTCAAGTATCCATGGGTTGGTTCTTTTGCTTTCCCCTCTCATTTTGCATGGTGGAAACAGGAGAAGTCGGAGGAAGAAATAACTGGTTCTTTCCCTCACCTTTAGATGAAGGTGAAGCACTTTCTTCTTTGTATTTTCATTTAAAAAGAAAGAAAAACCCACTTTTTAAAATGTTTAGCCTTTATGTATACATACTAGAAGTGGGTAAGGGTGTTGGTGGTCAGACCAGTTTGCCCAAATGTTACTAAATCTTACAGGGATGTGTAGCAGCTGTCATTATAGCGCAGAAATTTTTGTCACCTGTTATCTGCAGCTTTGGGTCCTTAGACACATTGAGACATGAAGATAAGTTCCACTTGACATTCTCTGATGCATACTGGGCTTGAGATAATAAACTGGATAGATGGCAGATACTCTTTAAAGCTTCCAGATCATAGACAAGTGGAGAATGCAGTCAGGTAAACGAATCATTGCAATGCAATGTACTTAAGACCAAAGATAGTCACATAGAGATTCATAACTGAAGGAACCCACATCTAATCAGAAAATAGGTCAAGATTATGAACATTTAGAAAACAAGAGTGTGAGGTTCTAAATGAAAGCAGCTGGCTGGGAGGAATTTACAGAGAAGTGGAGGAGTAGCCCCTAACTCCTTACTCATTATATCCATCCCTACTCCTTAAATATTTGTTTTACATAGTGTTTCCTAGTAACTTTATTCAATTTCATGCCTTTGCAATTGCTTATTATCTGTTTTTCTGGTTTTGTTTAAAGCAATCACCATTTGATGTCTCTCTAGAAATTAGATATTCACATAGTTTTTTTTAAAGATTTTATTTATTTATTTGACAGAGAGAGATCACAAGTAGGCAGAGAGGCAGGCAGAGAGAGCAGAGGAAACAGACTCCCTGCTGCGCAGAGAGCCCAATGCAGTCCAGGACCCTGAGATCATGACCTGAGCTGAAGGCAGAGGCTTTAACGCACTGAGCCACCCAGGCGCCCTCCCTCACATAGTTTTTTGAAAACCTTTATGTTTCTTTACCTATGGATTGCTGAATTTATGTGGACATGGTTAACATAGATAAAACACTCAAGGCCAGTATTATATACAGAGAAAATTGCATATCCATATTTATATGAGTATACACAATAACTCTAATTTGCCAATATTAGAACTGAAAGTTCTAAGGATATGCACTGCCCATACATAATTTTAAAAGTTAGGCTTTCCCACTTCTATATTTTTTCAAGTTGAAGAATATATTATCAGATTAATATAATTAAACTTCTATGACTTTAATTATAAAGATTTGAATGAACTGGAAATGAGTTAGATCCATGGAATCATATTGACATGTAACATGTCTGACTTTTCTGTTTTCTTATCTTCCTTGTTTGCTCCCATGCTCCAACCTCTCTCCCCTAAACAGTGATTCAAAGATAAAGTAATATATTAATACTCAAAGAAAAAAATACTCTGTAAATGCATTGGTTAAAATTTGACCAAGTATCACTTTATTGCCATTCATTAGTATTAGATTTGCAAACCAGTAATAAAGGAGGTGCTTAAAACAACAACAACAACAACAACAACAACAACAACAACAACATTGGGCTTCAGACCATCTGAGAGCCATCTCACATGAACCAGTCCTGGATTAGCAGGTCTGGGCTTTGATCAACCAACAGCTGGATTCACCACATATATTTATCCTGTAGTATGAAACCAAATTTTTTGTAGACTCACACATTACTTAGGTTAGAAAGATGAACAGTGCATAAATTTGCTACTTGTTTTTAGGTGTCGATGGGCTGAAAAGAGCAAAAAATTAAAAGTAAAAAGAGAAAAAATGACATGAGAAAAAATGTTTTTCATTATTGCCATTCTATATTAGATACTATTCTAAGCAATACATTTTTAAATAATTTTATTTAGCAAATATTTCTCTGGCACTTACTATTTAGAGGGCACTGTTCTAAGCCACTTTATACATAGTAATGTATTTAATACTCATAACTAAATAGGAGTAGAATAATACAGCTCCTAATTTACTTCTTGGGGAAGGAAGAGCTGCTGAGATATAATTGGACTGTAATTCTACCCTAAGTCCTTCGGGTTTCATCAAGTAACTTTTTAAAAAATATTTTATTTATTTATTTGTGAGAGAGAGAGAGAGAGAGAGAGTGCATGCACATGAGTCCAGGAAAGGACAGAAGGACAAGCAGACTTCCCACTGAGCACAGAGGTCAAAGCTGAGCTCAATTCCAGGACTCAGAGATCATAACCTGAGCTGAAGTCAGATGCTAAACCTACTGAGCCACCCAGATGCCCCTCAAATAACTTTTATCCTGAGAGAAGTACAAACAATTATCACTTCAGTCATATGCCTTATATTCGGTCAAGTCAGAATTAGGATTTGGTTCTATTTACTATCCATGCGCATGATCTCTATCATACAGCAATAAATGGGACAATTCAGATTAACCAGCCAGCTGCGGGAAAAGAGAGGATGTCTAAAGTTTGAATTTAACCAAAACTGATGTATGCCAAGCTCCAAATACATGTATACTAGGTTTGAGGAATGCAACAAAGAAAATGAGAGGCTCCCCAATCTTTCCAGCCACGAACATAATGGCTTGCTCCTGGTAGGTATTTCCTACATGCATAAATAATCAATCAGTTTAAAAATTACATCTCCTTAGGCAAGTGAATTTGAGGAAGGAACATTTAAAAAGGAGAATAAAGATCTAATCCACCTAAGTAAGGTCAGAGACAGAGGTTTTAAGAGGAAATGACAACTGATCTGAGATTCAAAGAATAAAAATACGCACAAAATAGGAGAAAAACTAGATGACCTCTAGCATATAAAGTAGTACACTTCTACTTTTGAATCAAGCTTTGTTCAATCATTTTTTCTGCTTAACAAATATTCCCACAAATTAATAACTTAAAACAATAACTTGTTACTAGCTCTCACAATTCTTCAGTTGACAGGTAGTTGGAAAATTTTTCTTGATCCAGGTGTCACCTGGGTGATATTCAACAGGTGGATAGGCTGGTGCAGTGGATACAAACTATCCCGGGAGTCTTCAGAAGCCCATATTCAGAGACCCAACTCTGGATGACCCAAATGCTAGACTCAGTTGACACTGTCAACCTATAAGTCTACATGTTGATGGCACCTTGGTTTGGGGTGGGAGTTTGTCCAGCTTCTTATATGGCAGCTCAGCGATAACAAAGTAAGCATTTCAAGAGACTTCTTATCTCAACTGGGAATAGCCAACCACTACTTCCTTCACATCCTCTTAGTGGAATAAGTCATGTAGGCCAATTCAAGGGGAGTAGAATGAGAATCCATCCCTCAAAGAGTTTGCAACTATCTTTAATCTACCACACTCTTGTAGTACCTTGAACTTCAAATCACAGCAGGGATACAAACCCAACAGATGCTTCTTGCACTAAAATTATGATTGAGGCAGAAGACTTAGTACCATCCTGACAAGTCCCCATGCAAAGCCAGGCACAGCCTGGAACAGCAGAGAAACAGATCCTATCTGCCCACTTTGACTGATCAGGCAATTGCTATATATTGTAATAAGCATAACAGCGAAGATGGTAAAAATAAAGTAGATGATAGACAGTTGTTACCTAGCCAACCTGAAGATAAAGCACCCTCTGGAGTCAGCCTTCACCACACTCAAACCCAAACGCAAAGCTGGGGAATTTGATACATATAAGAAAGATTCCTACATTGGTGTTTTTCTCCTGTTCGTGGAACATGGATGGAAACATGCTGTTCCGTTTACACGAGCAAGAACATTCCAGAAAGTCCCCTCCTCCTTTATCCCCCATCTCTCCCCACCACCTCAAACCCCACTAAATTAAAGCCATATTTATGGATCCTAAAAGGAAATTTCCTTTAGTAGCCTATACAGAGTATTAGGTTTTGATTCTTGCTCGTGTGCAGTGTGCCCTGCTGAGAGGTTCACTTCATTTGGCATTGCTGGGAGACGGGTAATGAATTTCCCTGACAGGTACATCCCCGTCAGATCAGATCAGGGAAATGAGCTCTTCCGGGCACAGGCTTGTAGGAATTATAGTGGTATGTGTTCACTGACCCCAAGTTGAAAGAATGTTTCATTCAAATACTCTGAAATGGAAACTGATAGTCTCTGTTGTTTTCATTGTTTAGACTGCACATTATTATGAGGGGCTTTATTTTGATTAATTATTTATATCAATTATTTATATCATAGCTTTGCATGAAAAAAATTAAGTCAAATGATCCATATTTTGTTAGCAACACATTGGTTACCTGAAAATAATTTCTTTACGGACTTATAGAAAGGGAAACAAAATCTTGAATTTAAAATGAACGAACAGTAAGTAATGTTTCTCTCTTTCTCTCTGAAACACACACACACACACACACACACACACACACGCACGCACATACCTTCTACTTTTCATCTATGTACTTGAATAAATGTAATAAATTCTCTCACTTGTCTCTGTGGCCCAGCATCTCTGGAAAGAGACCGTGAAAACTTAGTTTGGACAGAATTTGTGTTAACTGTCAGAGATTACTGCCTGAACCTGGCTTCTCTTTGAATATTAGTTTCCCTTGGATGCAGTACTTGCAACCAAAGTGGTCTCCAGAATCAGTCTAAGGACTGGTCAGCCTGTGTCTGACCTTTTCAACAGATGTTCGTAAATGGGACAGATTGCTTTTCCCAACCCAAACTGCGTAATCTTCGGTTCACGTTATGCAAATACTTAGCCAGGCTGTGGTTTGTGCCGCTTGGCTTTGGTAATAGGATACACGCAGAGCCCAAGTCACTGACTAAATCCAGCTGAATCAGGAATGATCAGTTTTAATCTTGGGATGAAAGCTTGATGCATTAGGGAATTTAGTTGATCTGGTCAGCAATTTTTTTTTCTTTTCTTGCTCAAGCCCAAGCTATGATCTGGACAACCACTTGACATGGTGAGTAGAAGAAATACAGAGAAATAACTCAAATCTGATTTGGCGAAAATGCCAACTGACCAACACAAGTACAGATATATCTCACTGAATGATGCTGGTGATGTGACGAGGTGAGTCCATATATGATTAGTTAATGGGCAACATCTACCTCTAAGTAGAGAGAAGATATGGGGATATTCCCCCCTTATGGCACCATTTACACCAGCAGCACTATTTACCCCAGGAAAACAGAATCTCATAGCAACGTGAAAACCAATGTTCAGGGGCTGAGCACACTCTGCTTATTTTAAGATACATTCCAGGGTTCCTGGAGGGTGCATTAGCTTACGTCCCACAAGGAAAACATGAGAACTCGGTTTATGAGGGAGCACACAGACCTGTTGACTGGCAGATAGCCTCTTGAAAGAATGACCTGCAGCTCTGATTCCCCAGATGCCAGAGAAAACCATATTCAAGAGTGTTCCTCTTGAGAGGTGAAGAGACCCAGTAACCATTATGTTTCACAGACAACTGGAGCCTTTTAATGTTGCAGAAGGTTTAATGTAATGAAAGGGGGAGAGATTGTATAGATCGGTATTTGACTTCCATCCTGCAAATTTCAGCTGTGTGGCCTTGGGCAAGTCATTTAGCTTGCCTCTGCCTTCCTTGTAAGTAGTACCATTGATTTTATAGTAAGGCTTTGTGAAAATGTGTGGAAAGCACTTAACATTATGCCTGGTACTTGGTAGGGTTTTATAAATGGTAATGTCTAAGATCACTCAAGTTTTATGTGACAGTATCATTTGGTGAAAGAGACAGAACCAGGTTGGAATACCAGATTTACCTCTTCATAGCTGTATGAATTAGAATAAATTTCTTTCCCTCATTGAACTTTACTTTCTTTACCTTTATAGTGGGAGAAACAATAATTACATCGTAGGGATCTTTGATCATTAAATCAATGACATAATGAAGTGTCTAGGAGAATCCCTAGCCTTTAATAGTGTCCGCTTATTATGTCATTACTTTCCCCAAAATTTATTTTATTTTCCCGAATTAGGGCAGAAATTAAGAAGCAGACCTCTCAGGGGTCTTTGCTCACTCTCCAGAGATTGCACACCTAGACCTGAGCTCTGCACAGAGCTAGAACTAGAGCAGAAGAAAAGTTGCAATAAATTCAGGGCAATTTGTCACAATTTGGGATGATACAGCACATCCATGGAGAAGCAGCACTTATGGAAATCAGAATTAGATGTTGATAGTCACCAAAAAGAATCCCAACACAGACATCTTTTAACTGTGAAAAGATCTAAAGGTTGGGAGGGCGAGGAACACCTGCTTTGCTGTCCATGGGCAGACTTTGGGAACTTCCGTTGTGATGATAGGCAGGTACAGGCTCAAAACTCCAGGCACACATCTTCTTTTTCTTTATAGCTCTTCAGCCAAGTTTTCAATGGTTTACTCTTCTAATTTTATTTCATTTTGGTGTTTCTTCAAATTTCCTCCTCTGCAGCACTGCAGGTCTTTTTGCATACTTTAAAAGTATAAAGCACGCCTGGAGCTACAGAGAATAAAAGGATTTGTATTTACCCTGCAGTACTGAAACTTACCCTGCCCCCTCCCTGAAACTCACACCCAAGAAGTTGTCTATAGGCCAATTAGCATTTTGGCCACATTTGGGGGATTTGGCTGCAACAGCCACTGTGCAAACTCACACCACATGTGGTACTAATTGGCGCTGTTGGCAGTTTAAGAAGAAAGGCTGGAGATTGCACAGGGCACAGAAGCCTAACAATGCCCTCACACAATGGCTCTCAACAGGAGTTAGAAATTAGAACTGTGAGGGGAAGGATGGGTCTGTGCAGCAAGGTCATGAGCTGAATCTCTCAACACTTTGAAAAAGCAACCAAAAAAAAAAAAAAAGGGGCAAGAAAGAAAAAAGCAACATAGACCAAGGCCAGGTTCGTTGTTCATGAGACATGTTCAATCAGGACGCATGAATGTACAAGTGTGAAGGAAGGAAGTAGTGACAAACAGGTGTCTTGGACTATATGGAGACTCCACCATTGTTCAAAACCAGTGAAATTTCCCCCCAGTCCATTTCTTCATCTGCAACATTGTCACAGGGCTGGGTAGATTTTACCTCCTACCAGCTGAAGGGAAGGTGGGGAGGTAGATTTGTAGTTTGTTAAAGTGCTTCAATGTTGCAAACTTCAAACGCAAACGGAGGGAAAAAAATATCTTCTAAAGTGTTAGCTGTAGTCTCTGGAGGTATGAGGAAGGTAGCAGTGGTGCAGGGGATAATTATTCCCCAAGTTCAGCTCCAGGAGGTGTGAGAAACAGAAAGGAGCCTCGGAGAATTAGAGTTAATTGTAAGGATACACTGGGGAGAATGGAAACATAGAGCTGCTTTAGTAGCTACATCTATAGGCTCATGGAACTCAACAGTTTTGTTTTGTTTTGTTTTGTTTTAAGATATAACAGAAGCTTTGTTTTCCTGGTAGCAATTATAATCATCTTAACATTCAGGTTCTCTTTTCTTTCACAGTGCCCATGTCTGCTTTCTTCCTATCAGAACACAAGCCAAAGAAAGCTCCCTGAACTGACCCTATCAAGTTCTTTACAGAGGATTCAGCCCTCTTTTCCCTAAGAAACAGAATTGCAATTCCAAGGACCTTAAATTACAAGTGCACTCATTGCACTTTCTTCCCTCTCACCTGCCCCCCTTTTCTCTTCCTCCCTCTAAATCCCACCCCTTAAAATTTGTTATGCCCAAGGCCAAAGGACAACCAGAGATCCTGAACCTTACAACTTCCCTTCGCACCCAGGTTCTGTTGCTCAGCAAGAAGGGCCTCCTGCATGAATGACCACCCTTCTGCCAAAGCCTAAACTCAGCCTGGGCTCATGCACCTGCTCCTTACAAATTCTGACAGTGGTCTTTGCTCAGGGCCTTCAGGAGGCCAACTAGGGAAGCCACAGGACTAAAGGCAGGTTCAGGGGCATGTGGCCAGGGAATTCCAAGGCCCCAAGCAATCTAATATAACCTTAAAGAGGTCCATTGTTGTCATGCACTTTTTGTTCTATGAGACTAAGCTAAGGACCAGAGTGCAGGGATGTCTAAAGTACAGCACCCTGAGATAGTCCTCCTTTTTTTCTGGGTCTAAGTCCACCTGATTTTATTTCCTACTCCCTTCCTGATTACTGCTACTGTGACTACCACTGGGATTATTCCTATATGAGGAATGAAGGGGGGATAATATTTGATACAAGCTATCTCCTCAAATAAAAAAGAATGAGATGATTTCTCTCCACAAAGATCTGGAGGCTGAAAAGTCCAAGATGAGGAAGTCACCAGATTTGTGTATGATGAGACTCTGCCTCCTACCTGGTGAATGGATTCTCTCTTGCTGTATCATCACATGGCGGGGGGCGGGGGGGAGAAAGAGAATGAAACCCTTTCTGGTCCTTTCTTATAAGGCATTAAGCCCTTAGTGAGAGTTCCACTACATGATCAAAGCACCTTCTAAAGGCCCCATCTCTAAATTCCATTGCATTCAGATTCGGTTTCAACATATGAGTTTAGGGGGGAAAACAAACTTTCAGTCCACAGTACAGGCTGAGCCTAGTCTGCACACCAGGCACAGGGAATGAACAGGAGGCAGTGGTCTTTAGTACTGAAAACAGCAAGATAGCAGTAGCAGAATATGTCGTAAAAGAAATTTGAATATTGCCCTTCTATGTGAGATCCATGTGGGAAATATTTTTTTTCTTTGTAAATTCACATAAAGATTTGTGAGACATTTCAAATTCTAGAAATTGATAAAAGAGAAGCACTCATTTGTTCCTCTGCCATTTTGTAATGGTACACTGCTCTAGAGAATAGTGTTCTCTTTTCTCTTGTCCTTAAAAGAGTCAAGATTGTGAGGGAGTCGTCTGTCACTGCAACATAAGGCATCCCCAATGCTAACTATTATACATAGTGTTGACCACTCCCCTAATAGGTTAGGCTGATTATGTGAGACAGTTCAGGCCGGAGGGACTCTAGGCAAAAGTTTACTGGGTTTGGGTGAGGTGGTAGAAATTCTAGGAAGTCTATGTCTTTCTTAAAGAAAGGACACATGATGGGGTGCCTGGGTGGCTCAGTTGGTTGAGCTACTGCCTTCGGCTCAGGTCATGATCCCAGAGACCCAGGATCGAGTCCCACATCGGGCTCCCTGCTCGGCGGGAAGCCTGCTTCTCCCTCTCTCACTCCCCCTGCTTGTGTTCCCTCTCTGGCTGTGTTTCTCTCTGTCAAATACATAAAATCTTAAAAAAAAAAAAAAGAAAGAAAGAAAAAAAGAAAGAAAAAAAGAAAGGACACATGAGGTTAACACAGATTTTTAAGTCTTCTTCCATAAGCTTCTTCCATTTTCCTACTTGGAACTGAAACATGACCATAAAATGATAAGCATAAGGAAAAAATTTACCCCATTACAAATGAGGAAGAGAAACAAAAAAATGGATGGGAGCCCTGATAACACCATTAAACCATATCTTATACCCTACTAACCACGTACCCCTTAATTTCCTGTTATGTGAATGAGAAACTTATTTGTTTGAGTCACCTTGAGTTTCTTATTATTTGCTTTTGGTTTCATCCCCAGCTGTACAAGTCCCATGTTCAATCCAACCATGTCAATCAGAGTGGATCCCTCACTGCTCATCCATATGCTTTTGCTCCAGTAATGACATGGCTGTCCCTTCTATTTTGACTTACAGAAATTCGTAGGAATGCATGCTCAATCTCCCCACAGGAGATAAGAAGTGGTTCATTTCCAGACTTCTGAGTCAAAAGTCATGGATTCAAATCCATAAACTGCTAGCTGTATAACTATGAGCAATTCCCTTAAACTATATGGACATTAGTATACTTACTCCCAAAAGGGGAAGTCACTCAAATTTTACAAGATTCCTGTGCATACTGAACAATATTATTAAAAACAACAACAACAACAACAACAACAACAACAAAAACCTATCAAAGGCCAGGGTTTCAAACGTAGAAGAAATATGCCTATAAACTTAAAGTTTATAATTAAGACTTTGCCACAGTCTATTCATTTTTCTCATTGCTGATAACATGGTAGTTTTCCTATGGGTTTGCACAATGTCACCAGATGCTGGATACTTAGATTTAATTTGGTATTTCAAATGGGTGTCATGTCTTTATCAAAATACTCTACTTGCCTATGACCCAGGAACTTAAAAAAAAATTTTAAAAATTGTACTTGTAACATTACATGAATTTGCAATTCTAAACCACAGTTCATGTTCAGTAATACTACTTCAGGCAGTGACCTAAGTGATTTATACTTATCATTCCGTTAATCCTCACACTCCAGCAGGGAGGTATGATTAGTATCCTGCTGTTGCAATAGAGCCGTGCAGCACTGGGGTCTTCATCTCTTGCTGGAGGTCACAGAGTTAAGGAGTAAGGACAAGGCTGGGGT
The DNA here is from genome assembly GCA_004023965.1 of Spilogale gracilis. Classification (NCBI taxonomy): domain Eukaryota; kingdom Metazoa; phylum Chordata; class Mammalia; order Carnivora; family Mephitidae; genus Spilogale; species Spilogale gracilis. The sequence continues at coordinate 8,027 of PITA01015721.1, read as the reverse complement.
TCATACTCAGCCTACATGACTGTGAAGCCCATAATGCCCTTCTCTCTCCTCAGTAATAACAACTCAAGCATGGTCAGCAAAACACCAAAGAGCTACAAACCAGTACAAGTTGACTGAACATGATTAACTGCCAGTGAATGAGCCATCCTTCTTTCTCATTTCCAAGTCAACATAAAAAGTAGATTAAAGCAGTGTGTCTTAGAAGACTGTTCTACTTCCTATTAGAGTACACTATTTTCCTCCATTGTTCTGAGTACCAGGTGCATGATATTTATCTCTGAATGCCCAGGACATAGCACCTTTTCTGGAACACAGAATATCTCAAAAATTGCAAACAAAAGTAGTACTTGAGATAGAAGTTTCATTAAAAAAAAAATAGCATAAAGACAGGAATATATCAATTTATCTTTTGAAACAAAGTTGATATTTCAAATATATAACCTAAACAGAAAGGTATCAAATTTACATTTTGATATCATTAATTTAACATAAATTCAATTTTATGTTTTCTAAGTCATATATTTTATTTGAATTTTTTTTTAAGTTGTAATGACTACCCTTTCATTTCTGTGTTTAATAAACAACAGGTACCAAAGTATTCATTCAGTCAAATGAAACCATTGTGCTTTGCTTGAAACAGAAAACAAATATAATTCCCCTTTCTTCGTAGAAATGTTATCTTCAGACAATGTCACAACAAAACTAATGTTAAAAACCAATATGTAAACACAAGTGAAGTTTTATACGAGGGAAAATTATACAAAGATTGAACATCGTCATTAATTAAAAGAGAGAGTTTTTCAAATTAGAATCTCTCCCTAGAGTCTGTGCCAAATCTTAGCAATTCCAGCTGAGGAACCCAAAGTTGGAAAGCCATGGGCACCCTCTCTATACATGACAAGGCTGTGCTCTAATAACTCTACAGATTTCCCGCAGGCCACTGGACCTGCTATGAACAGGAAACAGTGGGGAATTGCTACTTTTTCTCTGCTACAAATTCAAGCCAAAAAATAAATGAATCTGGATGCATAGGAATGCTTTTCTTTTCAACTGCCCAAGGTGACCTGGAGCAGAAACAAAAACGAAACTGTTTTTCTCCTCCTAAAGGAGATCACATCTTCTTGAAATAACATATATGGGAACACTTAAAAACTCGAGTATTCGTTGTGTTAAAAAGTGTTATTCATGATAGTGAGACAGTAGTATTTATTCATAATGAGAAGTGCCTGAAAGGGTAATACATTTAAAGGTTAATTTAGGGGCACCTGGGTGGCTCAGTTGGTTAAGTGACCGCCTTCGGTTCAGGTCATGATCCCGGAGACCCAGGATCGAGTCCCACATCCGGCTCCCTGCTCGGCGGGAAGCCTGCTTCTCCCTCTCTCACTCCCCCTGCTTGTGTTCCCTCTCTGGCTGTGTTTCTCTCTGTCAAATAAATAAATAAAATCTTAAAAAAAAAAGATTAATTTAAAAATACCAAATCCAGGAAATGTCACCCATGCCTGCTGTCACCATCAGATTCTTTGAAGCAATTGCCCTGTAGTCCCAGGACATGCCTAGCTTTGGTTGTCTAGAAGGAAGTCCTCTCAAAATGCAATTTTCCAACAATGTGACTGATCACTTATATCATTCATCAGATAAAAATGTAAACACACAACCTAAAAATTCATATAGGTGGTTAAGAATTTTCAGTGTTAAAATATATATATACAACATCCAGTGTTCAATACAGTTTAAAACAAAGTTTCTTATATGCCAGATTCAGACATCAAATATCCATGATAACTACATTTTAAAATTGGTTGAGAGCTATATCCCCCCCAATAAAAGCCCTCTTGCCCATCTTTCTTTTTTTTCAAATTACCATAATCTCTGTACCTCTGCAAGAGAGATTTTATCACATTCACTTAAATTTTAATTATTTATGAAATAACATTGTCTCACCTACTTCATTGAAAAAAATGTGAAGGCCTAGATTTTGTTTATTTATTTATTTTATTGTGTTATGTTATTCATCATAAAATACATTATTCGTTTTTGATGCAGTGTTCCAAGATTCACTGTTTATGAGTAACACCCCGTGCTCCATGCAATACGCTCCCTCCTTGATACCCACAACCAGGCTCACCCCCTCCCCTGAACCCCTTCTTTTCTAAAACCCTCAGTTTGTTTCTGAGTCTACAGTCTTTCATGCCTCATCTTCCCTTCCAATTTCCCCCAATTCACTTTCCCTTTCCTTCTCCTAATGTCCTCCATGATATTCCTTATGTTCCACAAGTAAATGAAACAATATGATAATTGACCTTCTCTGCTTGACTTATTTCAGTCACCATAGTCTCCAGTTCCATCCAGCTTGATGCAGAAGTTGGGTATTCATCCTTTCTGATGGCTGAGTAATATTCCATTGTATATATGGACCACATCTTTATCTGTTCATCTGTTGAAGGACATCTTGGCTCTTTCCACAGCTTGGCTATTGTGGACATTGCTGCTATGTATATCGAGGTATCTATGGCCCTTCTTCTCACTAAATCTGTATCTTTGGGATAAATACCCAGTGGTGCAATTGTCAGATCATAGGGTAGCTCTATTTTTAATTTTTTGAGGAATCTCCACACTGTTTTCCAAAGTGGCTGGACCAACTTGCATTCCCACTACCAGTGTGAGAGGGTTCTCCATTCTCCACATCCCCCTCTCCAACATTTGTTGTTTCCTGCCTTGTTAATCTTTACCATTCTAACTAGTATAAGATGATATCTCATTGTGGTTTTGATTTGAATTTCCCTGCTGGTTAATGATGATGAACATTTTTTCATGTGTCTGCCAAACTTTGTATGTCTTCATTGGAGAAGTATCTGTTCATGTCTTCTGTCCATAAGGCACAGATTTTATGTTACTATCTGTGAATTTTTCTCACTGACCAGTAAAGTTGTATTACAAAAAAATCCTTAGAATTACTTCCTCCATAAATCAATTCATATGGAAAGACTTAGTTATATTTCTGAATATCAAAGACTGTATCTATCCTGCTGGATCAGGATTTTCCAAACTAGAGCCAACAAGATTTTGGGGGGTTCAAGAAAATGGTGTCGAAAGATCTTGAGCTTATTTCCTTCCCATGAACACAGTGATAATGTCTTTATTCTGCCAAATTGAACCCCTAGTTCTTTATTTTTTATTCTATTATAATATACCACTGCCAAAAAGACTGGACATTTAAGAATGAATGAAACTGAGGTCCGGTGGAAAAGAGAAAGAAAGAATCAGTGGAAAGCAACATATAAATGCAATTTTAAGTATCTGAAAGTCTGTAGGTTTTGTTGTAATTCACTCTAAGTACATATTAAACTGTGGTAAAATGGAATAAATAGAAAACATTTTATCAAACACACATAGGCACAGTTTTAGAAAGTTTATAATTCATGTTATCATATTACATACTGTCATCACTAACAAACAAATCTGCCTTCTTATCATTAACTACAGATTCAGGTGATATATTTTCATAGTCCCAAAACATCCAAATAAAAGCAAATTCAAATCAGTCAGCCATCCAGAATGTTAGTTTATTCAACACTAAACATCTGTGTATTTGAAGCTCTCCAAATCATTGATTTTCTTTTCTGTTTTTATCCAGATGGTGGTACATTTTATACTCAAGAAACAAATGCATTACACAGTTTAGTGAGTATACAAAATAAAAATGATAAAATAGATGTAGAGGATGAGAATGATAATATAAAATTTACATAAATGATATTATGAGTCAAATAAGTAGACACATATAAAATACCATCTAGATCATCAGATTATCAGAAACAGTAAATTCAGAATTGTATTAGTGTTCTACATCGAGTTCTCATTTTCCCTGATGGCATAGAACATGTCTTGTGCCCTAAATCCTTGTCTTTTGCTCAGCAATCATTTTTAACTTCCCGAACCCTTGTGTATCAGTTTTCTATGCTGTTTAATAAATTACTACAAACTTAGGAGTTTAAAACAGCATGCATTCATTATCATGCAGGTTCTGTAGGTCAGGAGTCTGGACACACCTGACTTGGGTTCTCTACTCAGGGTCTCACATGCTGAAATCAAGATGTTGGTTGAGATGTATTGTCATCTGGAGACTTGATTAGGAAAGGATCAGCTTCCAATCTCCCTCAGTCTTTTGGCAAAATTTATTTTATTGTAGATTTCAGAGCTGCTTTTTCAAAGAGAGTCTCTAAGTTCAGAGAAGGATTTGACTGATTAGGTCAGGCCCACCCAGAAAAATCACTCTTTGACAATTTTAAAATCAAATGTTTAAGGACCTTAGTCTTATCTAAAAACAACCTCTTCACCTTTGCAATATTTTACTGGTTAGAAGCAAATTCCAGGTTCCTCCCTCCTCAAGATGAAGGAATTACATACAAGTTTGTATGGACCAGAGAAGTAAGAATCTTGGAGGTCATCCCCAAATACTGCCTATCATATCTTGTCAAGTCAGGGACAGCCACTCTCCTAACCACAGCCGACCACCTCCTCATGTACAGTGGTGATAGAAACAAGGAGGTGAAACTTAAATTGTTAAATTCTTGTAGCTGAACGGCCACAAACCTAGGAGTGTGCTTTGGTTGGCAGTGATGTTAGAGTATGGGTAGAGAAGTTCTCAAAGCTAGTGTGGGGGGATGGCTACTTACTGGAGCATATTTAATACCAGGTGTGAGACATGGGCTGGGTGGTTTACCACCCATTCTCATCACCCTGCCAAAGACTCATTTGGCTGTAATTAATGAGCTTATTATTCCATTAATGCAAAAAAAGTTAGTTTTATTTCTTACATCCAAATAAGAAAGCAGTTCCTATTATAATTGACAAATATCCCACTATGAAGAACACTTTCCAGTGATCCTCGAAATGCTGCATTTCGGTATGTATGTTGGTGTATGTCTTTGTTGTCTACGTATGACTGGCTGTGAATCCTTCATATTCTGAAACTGGAATTTCATTATGGATTCAAAGGGGAATATTTACACATTACATGAATTAAATTGATACATTTATGACAATAAAAACAATAAGAAATGCATTCATTTTCTCACTTGGATTTTCTATCACATTCAGTCACATACGATGGCACTTTCTAGTACTTGATAATCTGGTCAGCTTCGCTGAGAGTTTGCCAGTTAATCTTGAAGCTTGAGGAATTAATTTTGTCCCCTGGAACTGATCAAAACCTACTTGGGGAAAAGCAAAAATGATAGCACAACCATGGATATTGCAGTTATTTCTAGAAATTATAAAGGAGGTTATGTGAACTCGCAGTGACTTCTTCCTCACAGAATCACAGAGGCATGCAACAGTTTTCAGGCATACTGAAACTTCCATTCAAATCAAGAAAAAACAGTTCATAGTTTTCATCTCTACCTTTTCACCGTAACCTCTCCCTGGAGACAGGCAGTGGAGTGAGCTCATGCTTCTCTCTTCTCTTTCCAATTTTATTGTAATGCTGTAAACTGCACCCAACTTCCCTCAGGACTATGTGGATGCTGTACATACTTTCTAAAAACTTGCCAGTACTTGTAGTGTCCACATCTAAAATAAGAATAAAAAAAAAAAAAAAAAAAACAATTACTCGAAATGACACCAAGATGTAAGGCATCAAGTAATGATATTCTTTTTGGCTTACTAATATGATGACTCATTCCAGTAACTCAGAAAATGTTTATTGAGACACTATGACCACATAGTAAGTGGTGTTTTGAAGACCAGAATCACAGCGAGGAGTAACAAACACATTCTTGACCCCTGCCCTCAGACAGTGTACATTCTCGTTTATAATAACATACAAGGTGATGATAAGTAGAGAAGCCATGAGGGGTGGAGAACAAAAGAAGGATGAGGGTCTAGATGGAGTAGTCAGAAAAAGCGTCTCCTATAGAGGTGACCTCATGTTATGCCTTCAATTGTTCATTCATTACTACTGCCCTTGGGAGAAAGCAAGGTTCCTGAGTGACACATCAGAAAGGTATCATGAAAGGCAAAGAGGAATAATTCAAGAAAGAGGCATGGGAGGCTTCGGGCAAGAGAGTGAAATGATCCAATTTATGTTATGTGGGAAACAAATATAAGTGGAAGCAGGGAAATCTGTAAGGAGTCTATTGCAACAGGCCTCGGTAGGGAAGCAGGTGGGCAGAAAGTGAAACATGATCAAAACCAGGGTGAACTTTGAGGATGGAGCCCACAGCATTACTGGCGAACTGGAGCTCACGAGAAAGCCTTCACTGACTGAGATATGGAGGATGGTGGAGGAGAAGATTCGGGTAGGGGCATGACATGGGACTAAATGCTTGTTATTTTCCAAAATGCATAGGTTGAAGTCTTCCCCCCAACTGTGGCTTAATTTGTAGATAAACTTAAAAGGAAGAAATTAAGGATAAATGAGGTCACAAAGGTAGGGCCCTGAACTCATAGGATTAGTGTCATTACAAGAAGGGAATTACCCTCATAACAACATCTGCTTTACCTTTCCTCCATACCAAAAATTTCAGAATCCTGAGGAGGGAGGGAATGGGCTAAATTGTGTCCTTCTAAAATTCATATTTTGAAGCTTTCACCCCCAGTGTGAGTATAATTGAGCATAGGGCTTTTAGGAGGTCATTAGGGTTAAATAAGGTCATGAGGGTGAGTTCTAATCTGATAGCATTGGTAGTCTTGAGAAGATGAAGACAGAGCCCTCTCCCTGCCCGTGAAGCATCTTTACTAGACATAACCCCGCCGGTACCTTGAACTTACAATCCCCAGAACTATAAGAAAACATATTCCTGCTGTTTAAGCCATGCACTCTGTACTATTTTGTTATTGCAGCACAAGGTGACTAATACAGGAGATGTGTCAAGAATTCTGTCTTGGATTTTTAAATTCAAGATCTGTTCTATTCTGAGCCACACTAGTAGGTATTGAAGTGTCTAGAATTCACAGAGTTCAGAGCCAGAGATAAAAAAAAATGCAAGTTCTCTGCTGATAGATGGTATTTGGGTTGATTAAGGCACTATTTAACCTGGTAGACAGAATGAGATCCCCAGGGGTGAGAGAAAGAACAGAGCTCAGAATGGACCTCTGGGAGCTCCAACATTCAGAGGTTGGAGGAAAAAAAAATGGAAAAGCCCAAAATATCTGAGAAGTGTCTGGTGAGAGAAATGGACAACAGTATTGCAGAGAAAAACCTGGCTTGGGGTGGCAGTGGGGAAAAGTGAGGAGCCAGGGCAGAGACAAGATATGAAGTTAGGAGACAGAAGACTCCAGAAAGCCTCTTACTACAATCAGACTGCTTTCTCAAATCCAGCATCAAAAAGAAATTTTGAGCTATTATTGTGAGCAGAATTAATTAAAAATATGCACTTTCTTTTAGTTCAACCCAGAACAAAGTTGAAACCACATTGTTGGTAATAAATACATACAGTTACTTCTACAATACTCTATCTGTAATTTAACCATGTAAAATTAATGCACCAAGCTCCAAAAGTCAAAATTAACTATTAATAAAGTGGATCCAGGGAGGGGACAAGATGGCGGAAGGCCAGGTGACCGCATTTCAGGGAGTTCCCTGAAGAGAGCTGAATTCCAACAAAAAAACCACTACAAGACCACCGTGAACACCCATGAAACCAGCCTGAAATGTGATATTTCCCACTTCTGGACCGCCACGAGAGACAAAGAACATCGGCAAAAAGCCACCCGGACCTCCGCCCCGGCGAGCACCGGCCCCGGCCCCCGGCCCCCGAACCCGGAGCTCGCGCAGCCACCCAGACCTCTGCCCCGGCGGGCCCCGGCCCCGGCCCTGGCGCGCGCGCAGCCGCCCAGGCCTGCCTCCGCCTGAGCCGCCACAGCTGCCGGAAAAGCAGCGGGAGTGGATTCTATCCTGCCCTTCTCTCCTGTTTCTCTCCACACCATGGGCCGCGTGTAGACCCCCCCAGGGGAAGACGTTTTTTACAGACTTTTGTGGGACCAGAGAGGCCCCAGGTCCCTGGGGGCAGACAAAGTCGCCCGAT